>JAECUM010002382.1:0-120431 GCA_016617855.1 Megalonaias nervosa
TATCAAGCAAATCGATACAAATATATAAAAATTCATTTGCAAAAATATGTTGTATTATTTTCAAACATTAAAAAAATTAATTAGCGTATATGGTTATGCTTCGAAGTCAGAAACAAAGTTGACACCTAAAAAGAAGAAGGCTGAATCATTAAATTAAAAAACATTAAATATAAAATTAAAGTGTCATTTGTAATTTATTGCGATTTTGAATAACATCGTAGCTAACATACTCATGGTGTAATTAAATTACACATTAAACTTCCAAACACGTTCCTTCTGGCTTCTACAGCTAAATCAAAGTAATATACAAGGATAATATTGCTATGGCTATCATTTACAGAGATACAAATCACCTACAGACGATTGGCCAGGTCAAATTTCAAAAATGTTATGTAGCGAATTAAGAACCAAAAGATGCAAAACCTATGATGTTCGCAGATGAAGACAAGATACATCTGACATTGATCAAATATAAGAGAAAAAGGCTGAAGATTTCAAGGTTAGACACCATTTGACAACTTGACTTGGTAAATATTGAACCAGTTGAAAACACCTGTAATTCTAATTACAAAGATGCGATGTTCATTCTACTTGCCCGGCTATGAGAACCATTGGTTCATTAAGGAGCACCTAAAACAAAATTCTGACCAGGATGTAAAAATTGTACCTAACGGGTCCAGAAATACGTGTAATTTAGTACTGATTTTTTTACTGCTGATATGTTCATAGCTGTTAAAATAATAATAAACTTTCTTGAAGCAATATATTAGTGGTCAATCCCTTGAATAAGTTGTGAAAAATTTAATCCATGATTAGTTCCATGAGACTACGAAATGGTTTCATCCGATGCAACAAAATTTCTATGTAATGACATCTAGCCGTGTAAGAATATAAATAGCTTGGAAATGATTCATGAAACAGCCATACCTCCGCAAGAAATGTTTTACTCGACATTGTTTAACATAGACATTTGCCAGGATGATTACCAATATATAAAAGTTATCTCGGAGCAACTAAATATATAAACATTTGGAGATCTTCCCGTGTACCACGCTACGAAGGACACAATTGTATTACATGACATTTTATAGGAAACGTTAAAGAATATGACGATAGCCCAAACAACTCGCGACACACACTGACTAGTTCCATAATGACTTTAACAGAGACAAAATTATGGAATTTAACAATTATACAAAATGATTTTAGTGCTTTTTTTTTTTTTTTTTGAGCAGAGTTCCTATTAAAGGGTGTTCTAGGTTAAGGTCAAAGCTTTATTCGTTGAGGACTGATCATGATGCAAGGATATTAAAAATGTGTGACAAAACAAAATGTAAATTCCATATGAACCGTTGCATAAATGCTTGTTCCGACGCGGGAGCACCTATCGAAAGATGTGTCTGTTGAGGTCATTGAATCATAAATCATGACATGTATACAAAAAATAATAAGATAGCTTTGGTATGACATGATGAGAAAGGATATCTGATTGACAGTGTAAATATATTATCATTCGGATATTTAAAACCAAATAAGATCTTTCAAATCAAATAAAGGCATTGACACACATAAAACGTGCGCATATTGCTAACAAGATGGGTTGGATTGGTACCTGCACAATTGACGATATCAATAGCGATTTTGAACTGTTGCTAGCGTTAAAGTTTTTTTTCCATGTTGCACTTTCTTTTAGTCAATTAAAGTGCAATATGATATACCGCATTTTACAAGGATACATTGTGTAATCAGTACATTTTCACTATCAAATGATTACTTTAATTTATGAAAGAATACTAAAAAGGAAACGCGAGTTTCAAAATTCTTCTATATGAGAATACCTATTTTCCCATATATAATTTTATATATCAAGACTAAATATTTATGACAGAAATCCAGGTTGACACTTAAAATATCCTTCAAGAAACTTCATGTACTTTTATTACGGTTAGGAATATAACTATGTAAATCTTGTTTCGTCATTAGATCAAGATCGAAAATAGATGCCATAAATAACGTTTTAAACAAAATAGTCTAATATTAAAAATGAATAAAATACATCATGTATGCTAACATTTAAAAAATGGATTAATTAAAGAATCTAATGAAATATAAAAACTATAAATGTAACAACGTTGACTTTGATTCCCTGGTCAAGTCAAATATCAACGTCATAAAATCCAGGTTGATAAAATATATTGTAAGACTGAAAAATGGACAAATTATAAAGAATACAAATAATTTAGCCATGTAGACTTTTATTCAAAAGACACCAAATCTTTCGTTACTTTTCCATTTAATGTACAAGATATAAACTACAGATGGAAAAATGGAAGTAGTCAGAATAGATTTTTTTAAATCTTGAATTGTTACGTGTAGGCTCGTACAAATGTAACAAAAGAAAAGAGTGAAGTCAACAAGCTTTGTAAATTTTGACAAAATAATTTATTTCTCTAGAAAACAAGGTAAAAATATGAAATAGGACTTACGGTTTGTGAATATAATCCAAAAATTAATCCTAGAATTGAAATATATAAGTCCTATCACTAAACAGTTCTAATTGAATCCAGGTTCGAATCTCTATGAAGTTCCAATATGGAAGGCGATGACGTCAGATGAGGTCGTTGTACTGATGGCAACAGTTCCTCGCTGAAACACAATTTATAATGTTCTGTTTAGAATTCCAGAATAAATTTCCACTAAATGTCTTTTTTCCCAGAATTTTTATAAAGAAGAGCACTTGTGTAGTTTTCTAGAGAATATGAATTATTAAATCCCAAAACATAGACGAACTTCAGAACAAACTGGCACCAACAACAAAAACCTCTTGAGCCCTCAAGGTTTAATATACGACTGACTAAACTTCACTGAGATGTGTATATTAAACCCAACTAAAACGTCATTTTGACACTCGTGATAGGTCACATGATCACTTAAATCAAAAAAAAAAAAAAAAAAAAAATGGCAATTCGCACGTACGCTAGAATAGTCCTATCTAAGAATCAGATTCCCACACTGGAAATAAATTAAAAAAGAAAGACTGTTTACAACTCAGCTAACATGTGGGTCGAACATGACCTTGGTAATAGCCAATCATTTTCGCTCAGTGTTTACAAAACGTCTCAACCAAGGTGAGCTAAAAATACTGATAATGTAATACCTTTTACGTTCAAATCAGGTCAAAACATAGAAGTGAATTTTCCGAAAATAATCAACTCCCTTGAAAATTATCATTATAATAAAATGTAATGAAACAAAAATAAAATAAAAAAAGAATTTAAAACTAACAAACAAGCAATTTAATTACATATACGTAACAGAATTAAAAAGGATAATTTAAATGACTAAGCATCTTTCATAAAATATTCGACTGTAACTATATACGTTATAAAATTTTCAGATCAAAATAAAAATGTCGACTTCGTTCAAGTTAGTTAATAATTATACAAATGTTATAAAAGATAAATATTGCTATGTGTACTTTTTCCCTTCTAAATTAAAATAAAACTCGATGCTATTAATATTGGTTACGTAAAAAACCCCAACTCAAATGGTAAAATGGATAAATAAAGAAAACTACGTATCCTGTAATATAAAATATATTTAAATAACGATACGCATTACTAGCTATTTTAGCTAACGATAAAAATCCATTCCAAAATTAGTTTTGCTACAAAATATGAATATGTACCAAATATAGCCCTTTCGTAAATGACGCAATGCATGTATGTATTTTTCGTATTTGTGTATTCGTTGATCTATAGCAATTTCCTCGCTTGAAATCAAGGCAGGTATGGGAAATCACCCACACACTCAAGCGTCTACGTCATCATTGCCAGGATTCTTTTCTGAAAAATCGAAAATGCTAATTCAGTTTATTGAAAAGGGCAAACGATTAACAGTTTAAGTCATAATTTTTTTAAATATGTCCAGCCAGTGCCCTCACCATTTGTTTTAGTAAATGACTGTTATGTATGTTTGGTTTGTATTTGTAAGTTTTTCCTCAATGATTATATGTTATGCATTATTGTATTTTGGACTTGATCTTATCCAAAATCAAGTTTATTGTGTACCTGACCATTAACTTTATTAACTTTTATTTTGTAAACAAACAATACATTGTTAATATTTCTCTGAGTGTGGGTTAAATATTAGGATCATTATCAATGGAAGTAAACATGTTTATTTGGGTCTGAGTCTAGAATATTTTAATTTCCACATGATAAACTTGGTCTACCTGATATTTACCATGTTTCCTTATTTTAATTTTAGTAACAGACTTTATCTTGTTGACAAATGAAAATAAATTATAAATGAACTTTTGACCCTCATCCTGGTTGTACTTTTGTGTCTTAGTTTTTTTTATATAATGTTGTTTGCTTGCGAAATTATTCATTCTTGCATTTAACATCTGAGGCAGAATCAGTCTTATTGTTGTGTTCAGTATTTTATTTGGGTGTATTTATTCAATTTATTTATTCACTGGAAGTACAAAGTGCTCATCTGTGACAATCTTGGAGTAGAACATTAGTTTGGAATTATAGGATTTCAGAAGAAAAAAAAAACATCTTGGATTATATTATTGTGATTCATCAAAAGTCTCCACGCCACGGGCCACTAAAGGATATCAATACATGAAGAACTGAAGCTTTGGAGCTTCATTGGAATTTAATTAGAACTTCATTCATTTTGGACTTGTGATACAACTTTTAGGACTAATTGTGATTTAATCAACAATAGTGCAACTTGTGAAATTTTCACTTTGAATTCGACGGAAATAAATTATTTGTTGAATTTTATAAAACTTGTAAGTTTTCACTCTTTTCTGTTGCTTAGTTTAGGACCATAGAGTCGTAAGAATAACATAAAAATGTTTTTAAAGTAAAACACAATTGCTAAGTTCATTCGCACTTGTTATGATTATAATTATGAAACATATAACCCAATAATAATAATAATAATAATAATAAAATAATAATAGGTAGTGACGATATTTGCAATCATTCTGATGCAGTACTTAATTTTTGCAACAAAAAAGAAAAATAATAAACAAAAAGAAACGAAATTTAAGACTAAAATCCCCCCGATTCTCAATCTAACGAAAATCAACTAAGACGAGTAGAATTTTTTTTTCTAGCTTTACTTATTTTTTTAAATTTCAATAATTGATAATTAGTTAATTGGCAAGCGTATTTTAAATAAATGAGTTGAAAACTCCTCTCATAGTTTTCATTTTCTTTATTTCTTTCACTGCTAAGATTATATTTGCAATCACGAAAATATGTATAAAGCAATTAAAAAGTCAGTTGTACCTTTGATCATTGTTACACACGCTGAAGCACGCAATCGTGACTCACCAAAGTCATTCGATTTGATGTGCAACATGATCTGCGATTTCACCGCCCCTCCTGCCGTAAAAACTGACAGCTCCATTACATAACTTATTTCAGAATAAAATAATTAACTTTAAAATCATTAGCTCAATTTGATATTGCACAATACCCCGTAACAACACTGACAATAAGTTTTCCCCAAAAATACTCCAATTCGTTCATTTTTGTTTAATACATTTTTGGTTAAAATTTATTCGCTTTTGTTTTTTCTTCCTTTCCGATGTTTATACATATCCTTTATCAACCCAATCTATAAGGAGTCCCCACTATGAGCTAATAATCTGGCAGAAAAATAAAAAGTAAATAAGGAGCCTAGAAAAATTTAAAGTAACAGTAAAGACATTTCTGCTGAGCATGAACTCGGACAGGTTTGTGCAAGAAAGGTCTCGCAATTGTTGACGATTGATCAAATACAGAATCCGTTGAAATCACCAAAACAGCTACTCGCCAGATATGAAAAGAGTGACCAGAAACATTTGAATGAGATTTTCACATGTGGTGAAACACAGATTTACATTTTTGAACCATGCTCAAGAGAAAATAAAAATGAAGTTCGATCTGGAAAGCAAGCAAACAATACAAATGCTCGAAGTAGTCCGGCTGCCGCGCAAGCTGAGGTTAAGCTGCACCTCATAATTGATCAGCATCACCACTGTTGTCAGCTCGTTGGCTTTGGAAACATCGACCGACAGATCTGAATGGGCCACAAATTATCTGCTTTGCAAGCATTTCAAAGTTGTTGAGGCCTTGCTCAATCGCTAACACGTGCACTTGCGCGGAGGCCGAGAGACAGACAGGCCTTCCGCGCGTCAGTAATGGGACTCGCCGGACTTGGTATTGTATCAGACAAACCATTCGGTGATAGATCGTAGGCCAACTATGAGACACCCCGAACGGTTGACAGTGTAATGCTGTTGCGACACGGTCTCGCAACTTTGAATGTTTGCAACACTAGCAGGGTCAGGCACAATCACCTGGATGACCGGGCCTTTTCATATATCAACAATGTGCTGGACAATGTCAATGACATGAATTTTGCTGCCAAGGTCTGTTTTTACCGATTCGCCAGCAAAGATGCGCCCTGCTAAGCATAATATACGTCAACGTAACACTGACCACTCTTCCAATGGAAGAAACCAGCCAATGGAAGAAACCAGCGTGAAACGGGCAAGTGGCTCCACACAGAAAACGAGGCTATCCAGAACAGCTGGAGTAAATTTTACACTTTTACGACGATACTAGCCTCCTGGCTTGGTATATTAAATTCTCCGCGGGCCCTTCACGTCGCTACCCGCCATTCTATCTTGAGCTGCCCTTAGCCGGCGTTATTAACAAACTGTCTGGCCTCTGAAAAATTTCAACTTTGTCTTTTACACGTTTATTCAAAATAAGGAGGGAGTATTAGATATTAAAGTTTCTAATAGAACAGCTCCTGGAGCCAAGCATATATATTCTTTTGGGAGTATAAATTTTTCAAGCCAGGCCGAGATATCCAAGAGATCTCAACGTCTGCTGCAATACAACTGTTATGTTATTGTTTGTACCGCATCATTTGCCAAGGGATGTCATAGTCTGGTTTCTCTACCAATAATTTATTTATTGATGGGCACTCTCAGACAGAAATTGAGAGAGATATAAAGATGTTGATCTGGCCTCTTTTTGCGGAAGTGTCACTCCGGCGATGAGGGTGGTTGTTACATCGCTGGTGTACGGAGAGGTACTGAGTTCGAACTGCAAGAGGAAGTCAGAATTCCGAAGCCCAGTGTCGTTTAGGAAACCAAAATCAATGATTCAGGTCAGGTAGAATATGAACTTGATTTTGGACAAGATCAAGTCCAACATACAATGTTACATTATCAATAGGATATAATGAAAAAAAAAATAAAATAAAAGAAACAAACAAACAATACAAAATAAATATACATAACACACGAAGGATGCACTAAAAACAATAAAAAGGCAATATCAAATATAGAAAGGCATTAAAATGTACAATCATTGTCAAGTTCAAATTATTGTTCTGGAACTAAATTTTTGTTAAATGTGCTTAATTTCTTTATGCCCGTATGCTACATGCATACTATGAGTTATGTCCTTATAAATGTGTTTAATTTCTTTATGCCCGTATGCTACATGCATATTATGATTTATGTCCCTATAAATGTGTTTAATTTCCTTATGCCCGTATGCTACATGCATATTATGATTTATGTCCTTATAAATGTGTTTAATTTTCTTATGCCCGTATGCTACATGCATATTATGATTTATGTCCTTATAAATGTGTTTAATTTCCTTATGCTCTTACGCTACATGCATACTATGATTTATGTCCTTATAAATGTGTTTCGCTAATGTACCGTTGTAGTGGTAAATATTATATATCATGTGCACTTTGTTGTCTAGATATTTACCCCAAACACTTAAACTACCACCATTATTACAATTACAAATATTGCAAATAATATGATACTTCTTTCTACTATTACTAGTACTACTACTACTACTACTACTACTAATAATAATAATAATAATAATAATATTTTATACGAAGAACGAAAATAAATACACAGAATCACCACTGCTTTCTAACTGATCACTTATAATTTGTTTCACCATTTTGAAATTGTTGTTCTAAGATCGTTTCCATACGTCAAAATTTACTAAGTACAACAATAATTCTTTTAATAAAATATAGGTTTATGTTACAATGAAAATAAACAATCAAATGTATAATGATAATAACTATACAACGTGTTACGTCTAGACTTTCACGTTCCAACTTAATTTTAAAAACATGCGATTACGAAGAAGAGCATTATTAATTTGTATGAGTAATTACATGACATCGTTCTCACATTCCACTTCTTTTTTCTAAAGTACGAATCTTTTGCGTCTTATTGCTTTTTATACATTATATGAATATCTTAACAGAAATAAGGCGCAAGAAAAGGGTAATCTTAATTTTTGCATTATTTTGAATTATTAAGTGGCAAGATGTGGTAAATGAAAGCCGCTCACCCGATTGTTCGTATTTTTATTTTAAATCTTTCATATGCTTGTCACTATAATTAATAGAATTGGAGAGGAAAGAAAGTAATTTGGGTAAAAGCGCCTAACATCTTTGTATACTCTAGCGTCAAAACTCGCTGCATATTGTAAGTACGATTCTGTGTGCTATCTTTTGAAACTTTGACACGAGATCATTAGTGAAAATGAGACCTATAAACAATTTGTTTTGGTGCATACTTTGTTGAATTTGAATATTCAATTTCAAATCACTTGTAACTGTGACCGTTACATATTTCACTGAGGTTTTTAAAGAAATATCACTGTGGAATGACCATCATCATAGGTAGCAAAACTCCTTATTGCCAACTGAATCGCAAAATGCTACTTAATAGGTTATAGCCGATCGTGTGCTCATACGCCAGTTTACAAACATACTATCCGATGTTGTAGGAGATACAATACTAAAATCTCCGGCGATTCCTGCACATGCCAAAGAAGCAACGATTTAATGATACATGTTCAGATGCCGCCAGGGAACGGAAAAGGGTCCTTAAACATTTCAATCCCATTCTAACATCCGAAAATTTGAATAATACCATATACACTGACCAAAATGTCGTCGTACCATTAACAATTGCAGGAGGAAAACAAGGAGATCCAGATTATATCCGCTATCAACTTCTGAAGCTCCCAAGACACTGCTGAAAATTTTCAATAACATCTGGTAAACTGACGACTTCCTGCAGTCTTAGTTAGAAGCAACAGTGATACCATTAACTAAACTTGGAAAGACCAAACCGACCTTTCCAACTATCGCTCCACAACAACAACAATGGGAAACTACTCTAGTATCTCGAATCAAACAAACTAATAACTGACTTCAGTGTAGATTCAGATGCTAGAAAAGCACAAGACTTGAAATATTTAATATAGAAGCCTTCATAATAAGAATAATGTCTCTCCCACTTTGTTTTAGATATAAATTTTAGAGTCAAGCTAATTAAAACCATTTTGTAAAAGCTATCCACGGGAGATGGGTGTACCTCTGGGCAGCATACTGTCATTCACCCTATTCAACATCAAAATTAAAAGCATTGTGTCATGCCTTAATCTACACATGTTGACGGCTCTTTGATGCGCTATAGATAAAAAAAAAAAAAAACATATACTAACGAACGTCCACAGAAGAGCTTAAACAGAATTCAGAAACAGGCAGAAGAAAAAGGGTTCAAATTTTCCAAAACCAAATGTGTCTTTCTGCCAATTACATCGAATGTATGATAACCCAAAGCATATATCTTGATATTTGTGCGTTTCCTGTTGTGGAGGAATTCAAAAAAATTGTATTTGATTGTTGCAAATTCAGAAAGTCATCAACAAATCCTCCCCTTTTTCAGAGTAAACTCACCGAAATCAGAGCCTCTATACGTCCATGTATACAGACGGTTCGAAAGATGGAGACAAGGGTGGAGCTGCTGTCGCAGCATCCCATGGTACCATACTCAGATCTATGAACTACACTGAAACTCCCAAAATTACAATTTGTCATCTTTTCGTATTCCATTCTAAGCTTAAAACATTGCAAAACTTGAAATCTGATAACGAATATCCAAAATCTCACCGAAACCTGATTTGTGCAGATAATCTGGAAAAAAGTATCATGTACTGTCATCTTCGCTAGATAAAGTTCCGATATGATAATCCTATCTACACCTTGGCAGATCGAGCAGATATTTCTGTGCTTCGGGTCTGTGAATTTCATTGGATGCGGCGGCAAGCCACCCCATCCAGCCAAAATTAAGTTGTTCAAATCTGAACACTGTTCCTACATGATCGAGACAAGGGGAGCACATAACTTGAATGAACTGATAAATAAGCAATTTTCCGCTGCCGGTCCGTGTTCGTACAAATGCCTTTAATTCAAATACACCTGTAATAGCTTCTCTCTGGTACTTAGTCATACTTTCGATGTTTAATTTACAAAGTATCTGTTTGAAGTCAATTGCATCCACCATTTCCGGCCGATGTAAAATGTATCGCTGTTACACGCTATGGTTAGTTGGCATTACATACTAAGGGAGGCAACTCATGAAATACAATAGATGTCACTAGGACAAAGTACTAAAATATCTGCTCGATCCGCCATGGTGTATATTGGGTTATCATATTGGAATCTTGGCTATCGAAGATGCCGGTACTGTTGGCTGCTAAGTCACATTTGCATTCAGAGTAATAAAATGGCAGATCCATCCAGCAAAGCTATCCTGCTGTCGCATTTCTTAACGGAAGATTCCATATTCAGACATCAAATAATATATACATCAGCATCTTCTTCATCCTTGCCAAAATATGTGGAATGAAAATTCCTCAAATAGTCTTCAGAATATAAACCCACCATGGACACTAGCATCTCTCGCACGGAAAAATGTGCTGAGATGAGGCGGTACTGTGCTGTTCGCATATTGGACCAGCACATCTGCCTCGTGCATACCTCCTGAAAAGTGATCCTCGACCAGAGTTTGCACCCTTCCAATGTCCAAAGACAATGGAGCACATTCTTGTGGAGTGTTTAAACTTCCTCCACGTCAGCCAAAATTATTTTGGGGTGAATTCAATTAAGAAACCGTATTATGTACCACCCGAGAATATCTTGAACTTTTGGAGGGAACGCGGTTTGTAAACAAAAACCCAAAACCTGACAATTCACTTTTAAGGATTTACATGTTACCAGTCTTTTACCTTTTACAAAATTTAGATATCTTCACCATGTATATTTTATCTTATTCTATTTCATGTTTACATTTGTTTGGGAGGGTTTATCTTCCTAGGGTTTAATGAAATTACTCATTTGTACATTTCTGGAACTATGTTTAAATTGATACCTTACTGCTATTTTTGCACTGAGGTAACTAATACAAACAGACATACAGTACCTCCTACATTGACCAAACTCTCTAGATGGCTAGCATATGAGAATAGGAAAACACCTACTTTTGGGGGCTTTAAAAGTTCCAAAGTCAGGGTCACAATGACTCCATGAATATTTAGAGGATTCTGTCAAAGTTTGTCAAATTCTGTTAAGTGGTTTTCAAGTTCATTAAAGATTTATACAACCATCCATTCAGGGTAATTAACCACAAGATTTTCAAAATGTTCATTGTGGCAGCCACGCTGATGTACGTGGGACACCATCTTCTTCTAGGACCATCTACATATCACAAGCTTTTTGGTGAAAATCTTAGGTCAATATAACATAACCATCAATAAATTTTGAGGAGAAGCAAGAGGGGTGCCATGTTAGCCATACTGGATAACAGATCTGCATCATTTTCATTCTGAACCAACTGGACACTTCAAGAAGTCTCCTGATGAAACGCCAAGTCAATATGAATTTCCATTTTGGAGAAGTAGTGAGAAGAAAATTTCAAGGTGGTTCCCATAACAGCCATATTCGAAGTCAGACTGGCACCATTTCCATTCAGGATCAACTAGATGTAATCTTTAAAACCCATTTTGATATTTACGAGTAGCAGCAATAACAATATGTTCATGATGACTGCCATAATGGATGTTATATCAACACCATTTTCATTGCTCAGTTTGTCCTTGGAAATGGTGCATAGCCTCACTTCTTTGGTATAATACAGCCAAGTCTCATTTCCTTGACATAATACAAGCAAGCCTTATTTCTTTGGCAATAATACAGCCATGCCTTATTTCCTTGGCATAATAAAGCCACGCCTTTTCCTTGGCATAATACATCCAAGCGTTATTTCCTTGGCATAATACAACCAAGCCTTATTTCCTTGGCATAATAAAGCCATGCCTTTTTCCTTGGCATAATACAGCCAAGCCTTATTTCCTTGGCATGATATACCCAATAACTTGTTAAAGGTGATGTTAAAACCAACAGAAACAAACAAAACAAAACCAACTAGACATCATAAAAAGTCTTTTGGTGAAAACCCAATGTTGATATGACTTTCTATGAGAAGCAGCAATGATATATATATATATATTTAAAATGGATTGTATATCATGACAACAAAATTCTTATTTAAGATCAACTAGACACCTTAAGACATCTGGTTACACCCCATGATGTCTTTCCATTCAGGATTCATAGCAATAACAAGATTTTCAAGATGGCTGCCACTGTGGCCATTTGAAATGTTAGATCAGGACCGTTTTCGACTAAGACCAACTAGACATCAAAAGAAGTCTTTCTGTGAAAATCCCGTCTTGATAGGACTTTCCAAAATGGAGGTGTAGTTGATTTTCCAAGATGGCCACTATGGAGTCCATACTGGATGTAATAGCAGAACAATTTTCAACAAACGGTAGACAAAACAGACATCATCAAAAGTCTTCTAGTGAGCACCCCACATTAATGATTTTCCATATGATTTTCCATTCAGGAGTAGCAATAACAAGATTTTCAAGATGGTGAACTGGCAGCCATAATGGATATCTGAGCAGCATAATTTTTTTTAGGACCAACCAGACCATGGGATCAATGTGTCTGTAGTTTCATGGCTAACCTTGAAGTAGTATGGGAGAAGCTGCAATAACAATTTTGTGCTAATTTAAAGATAAACATTGGTTGATGAATGATAGACAACATACAATCCCGTAGCTCTTCTAGTCTATGACCAGAAAGAGCTAACAATGTTAATTAGGACTATTTTGGTCCTGGAAGTTAGAAAACAGTTTGGTAAGTAAGACACCTCTTCAAGCGAGATAAAGACATGATTCTGATTAGTTTGTTCCTAGAACAACATCACGAAATTAAATACAGAAGCCACACTGTCTTGCCTTTTGCAAATGTTACACTGACGACAAGATGTACATTTTATCAGGTTATTTTGATGCATGACTCTCTCTTCATTGTGCACACCTTGCTATTATGTATAAGAAAAACTATATACTGCAGTTATTGTATACTTGTATTTAATGGCTAATATCATGAGTCATTATAAAAAGTGAAAGTGACTAATAAATAGTATGAAAAATTATGAAAGTACAAGATGATAATGCTACATGCATCATACAATGCTGAAAGAATTTGTAAATCTTAGAGCCTATATAAATATTTGTAAGACAATGAAAAGCATGCCAAAGTATGTTGTAAGGGACAAACCATTTAATTTAAGGGAGGGAGCCTAAGGATTTTCTTTCAAGCCAAAATTTGTTCCCTTATTCCTCAAAATATTTTTTTTTTCTTTCAATTTAATAGATATAATAGTTCTTGTTCATAATTCAGAACCAAAATACTTTTATCAAAGTACTGGAGGGCCAGAAACTGAAAACAAATTTCCACCACTCATTAAATGGTTAATCTCTAACACTGTAACAGAGTAATACAATAGAAGCATATAAACGTTTACCACATTTGTTCCTACAACAGAAGACTGCAATAAATGAAAGCTCTGCAGGCCCCAATGTTTATGCTCAGCACCAAGATCTGTATGGTAGTTTTTTAATGCAGTCATAAATATAAATTTATAATATTACCCTTGTTCTTTTCATGTTTCAAATGTCATTGTGACTGGTAGTTGATGCTGCATCTAAAAATCTATCACTGCAAGCAGCCTATAAACAATGTTTAAAAAGAGTTTTATACAAGCTTAACAATTTCGTAGCCTTCTTACTTCACCCTGATAAACTCCATCTTAATTATAAAATTTGTTATGCAGCAGCAGATAACATTTGTTATGCCATTTGAAAAGCATCAATAGCAAGTTTACATTTTTGTATTCATTCTGTAAAAACAAAATAAAAAACTGAAATATTGAAGTTCAGAAACCCATCATGTAACATTATTTTGGGACATAAAAAATGTAGTAAACTTACCAGTTAAATCAAAATGTCTTTTCTAAGGCACATTACTCGGTGAACCTAGTCACCAATTCAGTTAATGTAGCAATATTTAGTGGCTTTGGCATTGTAACAATGGAATAAATGTACATCAAACTTTAAAATGCATATTTTTGAGCTGCTTCATTTTACAGGTGTGACAAGTTTGATTGACATCAATACTTTTCAATATAAAGACCACTCCTTCACATAGAAAGAAAAATTTATACAGCTGATCCTGAGAAATGAGCCGACTAGAAATATAAACCACTCATGACAAAAAAGAAACAAGAGATACCAAACTGATGCTCTACTGGCTGAAAAGAATTTCTAGGAATTAAAGAGAAGATCATTGTTTCCTTTTAACTTCCGACTATAAACAAGCTCCAATATTCAGCGATAACAAGATTTTTAAATTAGATGCTGTGGTGGACATATTGGATGTCAGGTTGGCACCAGATGTATTCAGGACCAACAGTATATCATAAGAAGTCTTTTGATGGAAACCCTATGTTGATATGTCTTTTCCTTTGGAAGGAGTAACGATAAGATTTTCAAGATGGGTATCATGGTGGCCATACTGATTAGCTCCATTTCTATTTAGTATCAATTAGACATCATAAGAAGTCTTGGTGGAAATACAATGTCGATATGACCAGCCATCAAGAAAATACATTGATAAGATTTTCAAGACGGCCATCATGACAGCCAAATTAGAACTCAGTTCAGCATTTTCAGTGAAAACCCCATGCTGACAAGACCACTCATTCTGTAGTAGTAGCAACAAGAAGATTTTCAAGATGGACACTGGCAGGCATACTGAATGTCTGAATGGCACCATTTTAATCAATAATCTATGATCAACTAGACACAGTAAGAAGTTGTTTAGTAAAAAACAAAAAAAAACAAAAAACAAAATAACATGTTTATCTGGCTGTTCATTTAGGAGAAATATTGATACAAATTTTCAATATGACCACTGTGCCTGCCATATTGACATAAGACTGGCATTATTTTCATTGAGGACCAATATACACCATAAATAGTCTTTCAATGAAAACCCCATGTTAATATGACCATCCATTTCAGAGGCACAGTGACAAATAGTGTTTCAGTGAAAACCCCATGTTAATATGACCACCCATTCCAGAGTGCAGTGATAAACTCTTTTAGTAAAAACCCCATGTTAATATGACCATTCATTCCAGAGTGCAGTGACAGTCTTAGAGTGAAAACCCCATGTTAATATGACCATTCATTCCAGAGTGCAGTGATAAATAGTCTTACAGTGAAAACCCCATGTTAACATGACCATCCATTCCAGAGTGCAATGATAAATAGTCTTCCAGTGAAAACCCCATGTTAATATGACCATCCATTCCAAAGTGCAGTGATAAATAGTCTTTCAGTGAAAACCCCATGTTAATATGACCATCCATTCCATAGTGCAGTGATAAATTGTCTTTCAGTGAAAACCCCATGCTGACATAACTATCCATTCGGAAGTAGTAGTGATAACACTATTTTCAAGATGATCTTTCGTGGCAGCCATTCTGGATGTCTGCAGAGAACCATTTTTATTTAGGACCAACTAGACCATGGGATGAATGTGTGTGCAAGTTTCTTGTCAATCCCAGAAGTAGTTCAGTAGAAGTAGAGATGAAAATCTTGTGCTAATGGACAGACAGATAATGGATAACAGACCATCCCATAAGCTGTTCCTGACGATGACCAGTACAGCTAAAAACAAATAGGCATATCACCTACAGAACTGAATGTTAATTTCACAGACTAATAACAGTATAAAAATCAACAAAGATTTTTGCAATTATGAACATAACATTTCTAACATGAGAAGAAAAAAAGGATTGTTATTCAATGTCTGTAAGAACTACTGTAATTACATTTTCTAGAATGGTAGCAGAAGGACAAAGAGTAAGAATCATGTTATACTGGCCTTTTTAATTGAATGGTAGCAGAAGGACAAAGAGTGAGAATCATGTTATACTGGCCTTTTTAAATGAGGTAAGAATCATGTTATACTGGCCTTTTTAACTGCATCTTTTGTCATGTACTTATCTCTAAAACACTCAATGCTTATGTGTATTCCACCACTTGGACAAAAACAATGAATTATGTTTTGACTGCAAATTACTATCAACAAGATTACTAACCTTAATAGTAAGTCTGATTCAATAACAGTAAAAATTGAAGATTAATTATGCAAACATGTACCTGTCCCTTGCTTTGATTAAAAACTATACCTTCTTTCTGAGGAAATATTACACAAACATTAACATAAAAAAATGGTCATATAATGAGCACATATTGTTTCTGTGATTTTTCTTTGCAATATTTGAATGCCAATCATTACTTTAGTTTAAATCTAACAAACCTTGTTAAAGTTATGCTGTCAAAACCAAACTAAGAAGGATGGACATTCAAGGTGCATAACTCTTGTAAATGACATCTTGAAAAGTGAACACTATAAAGCCTCTTCAATGCAAAGCTGCATTGCAAATTTGGCTGAAATCCAACAAACCTGCTGTGGAAACCAATGTCAGGAGGATGGGCAACTATATGGCTCATCTCCTGTAAATGATACTGAATGGTGAAGAGCAAACTCATTCAGTCTCAACAATATAGTTATCCATAAAAAGTCAGGACAAAACTCAACAAGCCTTGTTAAAGTTACACAATGCATTATGTCTCACCAACATTCTGCACCACAATTTTTCTGTTTAAACTTAATTTTTAACCTTCCATAACTGAAAATCCTACATATGCTGTCAAAATAAATGTCCATTCCATTCTATTATGTGTAACTGTATTTCAAAAGGTATGACCCTCACAAAAACTCATGCAGTTATTAATTGCCCAACATGGACGTGGATGTGACGTATCTCTGGAAAAAAGAATGAGCTAGCAAGGCAATTTTAGCATAGGGCATATGTGATAGGCATTGAAATGAAAAATGATCTGTTAGAAATTGAAGAAATTTAAAGGTCAATATGCTGATCAATAGACTGAGAGAAAAAAAACAACAACATAATGACAATTATGGGAAAGAATTAAGAAAATACTGTGCATGCACACTGAGAAGAGCTTTTATATAATACAATCAAAATCTACACAGAATAAATACATCAGATCCCTATTTTAGCTAAAAGTATTGACAATAACTCTTATAAAATAGACTGCAGTTCTGTGAAATGGCACATGGGTAGCCTTGTCCCCTTCATCTCTTAACATAATATTTGCCATGTTCTACTTGATATTTGCAGCTCTTATTTTTTCATCATAAATCTATAAAGCAATGGTTTAAGATGGCTTGCAAATCAACTTTTTGTACATTATGAAATGGAATAAATTCTTTTCAATATTCTGCTTCTCTCTCTCTCTCTCTCTCTTTCTCTCTCTCTCTCTCTCTCTCTCTGTTTCTCTCAAGCTCTCTCTCTCATTCTCGTCCCAGTGATTGCCTAAATGACAAGTCTTAATCCTTTTTTCAACATTTTGACCACTTGTAATATGCTTGTGAAAACATAATAGGAACTGCAGAGCCCACATGGAATATTATTCATAATTCTTCTCTGTTTGATACAGTAAACTGAAAACTGTTAGATAACTTTTTTCTCTCGCTTCATTAAAAGTTTATACGGAAACAGCAGCCATTTTTGTTTTTGATCACAATTTTTAATCATATACTGCAGAGAATCCATTATATTTACTAAAAATGATTGTAATATCAATACACTTCTATATTAGAGCAATGTTGACTGGTTCTAGAATGTTAAACATTGAAAACTGAGTCGTAGTCAAAAGGCAATAATGCAATAATTCTGTACTATTTAGCTCTTCATTAATTTCTGCAATAAATTTATTGGCTTTAGGTTTCAGTAAATTGCACAGGAGAAATGAACTTTATATTCAACAAGAAGTAAGAAAAAATTACATTCTGAATATTGTTTCCAAAATTGACCTTTAAACATATGAAAGGCCTCATTTGTGAACAATCCAGTTGGGTAAGAAATGGCACTGATAACAAGAATGTTGTGCTAATTTGTTAAATTGGTGGGACTTAGATATTTACTGTATCAAACAAAAATATTTACCCATATCAAACAAGATGTGAAAAATCATTGACATTAATTTATCCAATTTGCTGCACATATTTGAAGACTAAGAATTCTAGGTGTTCAGTTGTCTGAAACTGTATGATAGTTAATCAAATAGATGTCGAGGTATTATCATCTTACATAACATCCTTGTCACCGGACGACCAAAAGATATGGTGTCTATCATGTAATTACAACAGTCAACCAAAAGACATGGTGTCTATCATGTAATTACACCAGTCAACCAAAAGACATGGTGTCTATCATGTAATTACAACAGTCAACCAGCCAATTAGATCCCAGAAGTACAATTCTAAATGGAGGTAAATGCTAGGTTAGGACTGAGACAAGGTCAAGTTAGTTCCTGTTTATATTGGAGTCTCCACCTCTTAACACTGATGAAGATGTCAAATGATACCTCAATTTCGCTACCTGCAACTGCTGGACATACAATATATTTAAACAAGAAACTAGAAATGTCTTTGCTGAAGATGGATTCTGACCAAAGTGGCTGAAATGCAAGACCTAACCATGGTTTGATGGAGAGATGCAGGATTTGTGGACAAGGGTACCATTACTGCTTACTTGTAAGTCAGATTCAACTGCCAACAACACAGACTCAGCTCCATAATGTGCCAGCAGATCAGGGTATATGTAATTCATTCTACTGATTACCTCTAACAAACTGCATTGACTCTGATCCATAATGTACTGGCAGATCAGGGTATATGTAATTAGTTCTACTGATTACCTCTAACAAACTGCATTGACTCTGATCCATAATGTACTGGCAGATCAGGGTATATGTAATTAGTTCTACTGATTACCTCTAACAAACTGCATTGACTCTGATCCATAATGTACTGGCAGATCAGGGTATATGTAATTAGTTCTACTGATTACCTCTAACAAACTGCATTGACTCTGATCCATAATGTACTGGCAGATCAGGGTATATGTAATTAGTTCTACTGATTACCTCAAACAAACTGCATTGACTCTGATCCATAATGTACTGGCAGATCAGGGTATATGTAATTAGTTCTATTGATTACTTCTAACAAACTGCATCGACTTGGACATGCTGGCATATTATGCAACAGCAGATCTGGGTCTATGCAGTTAGATCCAACTCATAACGGAGTAGATATGGTAACGCTATAGCCCTACTACTATATTGAAGTGGGGCCTAAAAGTTAAAAAAAAAAAATGAAGTGTAGGGCATCTTAAGAATATTTTAAATAATGAGAAATAAGTAATAAATCGTGACAGGTAATATTGCAAGAAGACTTCATTATGATAGCTTCAAAATGGACATCAAAATAAAAGAAGGTGAAAGGATTAAAAAAATCTCTGTGTGAATGGAAAGTTAGGATGAAATATTAATTCAATTTATGAATTGTTATAGAGTACAAAAAAGGTCAATGTAAATGCAAATGAAAAATTATCAGAATTTGCCATAAACTATATGGCTGCAAAAATAAAAATATTCTGGACAGAATTTTAATATGGTTCGATAAAATTTTGCATTTACATTAGCTGACAGTGTAGGTAAATAACTGAATGTCTTCTATCTCTGCTCAACTCTTCTGCTCTGAAAAATTCTTTCTTTATGTACTTATGCTAAATCTAGAATTTACTGATCTATCCATTGTTTGCAAATAATCATATCCACTTCGAAAGAGAGAGAGGGGGTGATGAACAGTGAGTTCTAACATACTGATTTTCAGTTACAAGCACTGCGTTACATCTTGATTTCAGTTACAAGCACCACGTTACATCTTGATTTCAGTTATAAGCACCAAGTTACATCTTGATTTTCAGTTATCACCACAAAGTTATATCTTGATTTTCAGTCAATAACACTGAGTCACATATTGATTTTCAGTTATCAGCACTGAGTTACATTTTGATTTTCAGTTTTCAGTATGTAGTTAAATCATGATTTTCATTTATTAACAGCTAGTTATTACACCCCAATTTTCAGCTGAACATTTCCCACCATTCTCCCTTTTCCTGAATATAAAACTGCCACAAAATCACAAACCTTATGGTTCTGTTCTGAATATATTTTATGACAACACCTTTAAACTGAAAACTTTCAAAGATAACAATTTCATTCTAATTTTAAGATTATTGTGAATTAGGTTGATAATTTTCTGAGACTTTCTTTCCAGTCCTGGAAACTTCCATCCCATACACAGAAACCATACTAATGAATAAAAATAACTAAAAGTGGTAACCAACCAAAAATAGCGAAATAATAGTATATGGATATATGTTTTAATATGAGTCATAATTAAACAGCTTTATACAGACAATCAACGTTTTTGAGTATTTATAAGGAACTATTTCAAAAGTGAAGCAGAAAGATTACATATGTAACACATTTTTATTACTCCTCCCAGTTGGATTAAACCATTGGTCCCCTAAAAAAAAAAACCCAAAAGTACGGACAATGAAATACAATGTACTCCCATGTGAGTTGAAACAAACAGGATTCACAATCTCTCAGTTTGAACACGGGAAATAAAACCTGTTAAAGTCTTGAAAAGGATAATCTCAATTCTGTCTCAAGATATATTTAGAGGAAGAAAAAAACCCAACAACTTTCTATGTGACAGAGCATATTACAATCCCTTAATGATTCAGACTTAGTTAATTCTTTGGACATTTGGAATATACATGTAATTTCTAAGTAAGTACACAGACTGTACCATTTTTAAAATCATACTGAACTGTACTGATGCCAGGATGTCCTTATATAATAGTGTGTGAGGAATATGCAAAATAATGAAAGCAATAATTAATAATAACTTTAAAACAGACTAATTCATTAGTGGAATATAAGGTAAGGGAGTTTGTTTAGTACAAAAGTGCTGAAATGCAATAATTTTCATTGGGCATATATATATATATATATATATATATATATATATATAGTTTAATGATAATGTGACAGACTCTATCAGAAAGTGCCAACACTGAAAAATGTGTATTAGATATATTGACAGATAAATGATAGCTAAATGCATAATGATACATGCCATGAATTTCACTTGCCTGCTTCATTAAGGCATATTCTGAATACTCAGCATAGTCATTTAAGTGTGAAAATTAAGTCAGAGTGACCTCCTTTTGCCTGTGAGAAGTACCCTCCACATCAAGTTTCACAACAATATGCGAAAGAGTTTCAGAAAAACTTAGCTAAATGCAACTTAAATCTGACTTGGAATCACAATATGGTTGGAAAAGTAATATCTATGTTTTGCCTATGCTTCACTAAACAGAAAATGTTGGATCTAATTTTGCCTCATTAAGCAGAATAACTGATGCATAAATTTTGTTGAAGGCCATGTTAACAAAAATTATGAAAAATAAGTACTTAAGATAGAGACAAAAGCTGGGAACAAACATCTCAAATAAGATTTTAAATGTGAGCATCTTAAAATTTTGGAAGTTGCATCAATAGTGTCTCCTAGATAAGGGTAATATCATAGGTAAGTAATGAAGACAATCCAACTGTACACTGACATGCCCAAAAAACATTTCTATGACAATCTTCATAAAAAGAAAGTGTCAAAATCATGCACATTAAATATCTGTATTTTGCAAGTATTTATCAATGTTTCCTAAAAAATACATGTATAGACAGAGGAACACATTCAAACACACTGAAATACTAAACATACTACCATTTATTTTCATGTTTATTTTTCAAAAGTACTGAATATAATCCATAGTTCCCACGCTTCTAGTGACATGGTTTCCATGCTTTTCTCAAGATAAATTTCCAGGTCAATTCCAGGGTTTTTCCAGGATGAAATTAATTTTTTCAAGGTTCAGATATGACCATTACTGAATGGAATTAAAGAACATTTCAGATTATAAAACGTGCATTTTCTAAATCTAAAGATATTTCTCTTTCAAGACTCTCCAAAACATCTAATTAGTCAGAAAAGAGGATCATGTACAAAACCACAAAATGTATCACATGAAACAAGTTTGATTATATTCCTATAAACTGGCATGTAAAGTCATTTCAATGTAGTCAGAATAAAAACTCTAACTTTATTTTGCTGACCTGCATTATGTTCCTAAGTGGGAACAACATAATGAACATAAATTAGTTGTTTCCTTTCAAACATTTGATTCTAAAGAATTATATATATATATATATATATATATATATATATATATATATATATATATCTTATAGAAAGTAAACATTTCCTACTACAGTATAAAAAACCCAATAAACACAAATAATTAGAATCTTGTCTTGTAACGAAAAGAGTTTAACCCTGAATTTATCTGTGCCAATAAAATCCCAAACAAGATTTTTCAAACAATCTAATCTCCTTAAGACGATCTGGTTAAAAATCCGTCATTTAAAAAACATTTTCAAAAGGGCTGATTTAAAAATTTGACAAAAGACCTTCAAAATCATATACTGTTGTATTAACAAGGACTGAATTTTCTGTAACATCAACTTGTCTTCTTGCAATTCGCTAAACCAGTCCCCAAACCTGTACTGATACAGGGACTCATATAGATTTTTAATATCTAATACAAGGGACGACAATTTCTTGTTTCAGCTCTGAGAGTCAACAATTTGGACTACAAATCTGGCTTAAAACAAATAGCAGTCCGTTTTCTAATCCAGGTTTCCTCTGAATGTTACCACCCCATTTTTCATATTTGGACATTTAGGTTGGGGTGCGGGTCACTGCAATTGCATATCGAAAATTTGGAATTTGCTGCCACCGTGCAGTAGTGACATATGGTCGTCACTTAACAGCGGGCCTAGAAAATTTTAACTTATGTTATATCGACTTATACCTGCATGATATCGATAGGAAAATGATTTATTTTCTCAGAAATGGTAAGTATTATAATCGTTATGTCTTTAATCCGCTGACAGACTAGACAAAACTACGGCATAGATGAAACCTGACCCAGTACTCACCATTTGCATTACTAGTCACATGACTTCACAAATCTCAAACGACGACATCGGAAGTCCAATAGTCTCGTGATATCAACAAGAAACTCCTTTTTAATGTTTTTGCACAGAAATTCAATAATATTAAATGAAAGTCAGATACTTTTTGTAAAAACCAGCAATCTGGCCACTCTGATTTATCAGAGAGCACATGTCAATGTGGTAGTCACTTGATACAACAAACCTCCAGAAGTTGTTCTCGGAATATATAAATATGGAAAATTTTGTATTCTTTCGTTTTTGTATTTTTATTACAACCAGTATACAATTGTTATTTAACATTTTTTTCTCTACAACATTTGAAAATGTGGGTTGTTAGATTTGTGAACTCATGTGACTAGCAATGCAAATCGCGAGTACCAGGTCACATTTCATCAACGCCGTAGTTTTATCTTGTCTTTCAGCAGATTAAAGACATAACAATTTTAATACTCACAATTTCTGAGAAAATAAGTAATTTTCATATCAATTTCATGCATGTATCACTTGATCTAACAACGTTTAAAGTTTGCTAGGCCATCCAGCAAGCAACCACACTTTGCCACCACTATGTTGGCCTCTTGTGATGCTAGACTTGTTGTCCTACCTTCCATGAAAGGAAAGATACAGATATCGAAAATAAAAGTATACTAAACAAATCTAATCCACTGAGCATTTGGATTGACTCAGCATATATGTTTATTGCAAGTACCCAAATGATCCATACTGCACCCTCCAAATATTCTGGTTTGAACTCTATAAATTTAATTCATGATCAGTTTAGTTACCCCTCAATTATGCGAGTGTTTCAGGCATCAAGTGGTGGCCGAAAATTCCCGGGGTTTTCTTGAATTTCATCAATACTTGTGAAATTCAAGGACTTTTCACCGTCGGGGAAAAATATTATCATTTCTCCTGACTTTTTCCCTGATTTCCCGGTAGCGTGGGAACCCTGATAATCGCTTGTAAGTGCAACTGCAAACAATATGACCCTAATCAGCCACTGCATAATGTGTTGGCAGATCAGATCAATGTTGTTTGTTCTATGCATTACTTCTAGCAAATGACATAGACCCTGATTTGCCAGTACATTATGCAATGTCAGATCTGTGTCTGTGCAGTTTGCAGGTTGACTCGACTTATACAGGAGTATATATGGTAACTGTCACAGACACACTAAATCAATCATCAGTACAGACACTGCAGATAGAATAAGGTAAATAGTGATAACATTTATCACTTTTTAAACAAAATATGATATTGTGAAACTGAATGTTTATTTTTATGATCATCACTTTAACAGTAAGACATATGGGTAAATTATTTTCAATATTAAATGCAAAATTAATCATTTAGTTTCTGAAAACTGGTGGGCAAATACAAATAACAATTACCTGCAGCTGTCTCCTTCATTTTCACATTACTGGTAAAAAAATCTCTCAAAGATTAATAACAGGTCATTTTTGTAGTTGTCTTAAAAGCAATGATGAAAACAGAGGAAAAGTCAATAGGATTTTAAAATGGTTCAAATAATATTTGTCCAACCTTTACTTATGGTTAACTGGTTTCTTTGGCAAGATCTAACTTATGGTAAAACATATAAAAACAACTTATGTGACTTAAACAAGATATATAAATAGTACACTTGCCTAAAGAGAGCAAATGTCAAGAAAGCAGAAAATTACAGGCTAAACAACTATGTACAAAATACTGATGGATGCTGTTAGCTTAATTTTATTTACTGTATATACTCACAAGTTGGGTCCAACTGCAAATAATACTGACCCTGCTCTGCTGTCACATAATACGCTGGTAAATCAGGATCTATGATGTTTGCTCTACTGATTATTCCTAATAAAATGCATCAACCGAAACCTGCCTGTCTATTATGCAACAGCAGATCTACATCTATATCATTTGCAGTTGAATCCAACTTACATGTATCTATGGTACTAAAATATATTACGTATGAATTCATGATATGATTACATACAAGTCTTCATATTTACAATTTTATTCTAAACTAGTTTTGTAAATATTGCACAATTTAAGTAATAACCTGACTGCAGTAAAAAATAACCTCATCCAACATTTGTACCATGGATACACAACAGTATTTTACAATTTTGTGTTTAAAACTGTTACCTCAGATAAAATGAACTGAAGTACATCTAAACACTCAATCCTGACTATACACTATCACTGTCTCATTAACAAAAGCCCACCAAAATAAATGTTTATTTTCACTGATATATATTACAATAATTCAAACAAGAATCAATCAAGGAGACTGATTCTCTTTTGGCAGAAAACACATGTACGAATTCATGAAAAGTCTCTTCCCTATTTTTATCTTTTTTTAATTGCTAATACTGAACTCATCTAAGATATTCTTGAAAACTTAAACAAATCAAATTTGTAAAAAAAAAATTCTTTTCTTATATGTTTGAACTGACATGTGTACAATACAAGTGAGGAACAAATATCTTTGTCATGACCTATGACCTGATATCATGGATCAATCAACTTGTCTCAGATTTTGTAAAGGTACACCCACAAGCCAAGTTTAAGCCACAATGAATATTGCTTTGAAATACTAAGGTTTTGAAATGCATGTAGCATTATTTAGGGTATTCTTCATATATATTCAAAATATCCATCAACAGACCATCTTGCCTGCGACATTGTCACTGCAGCCCTAGTAACACATTAAACAATGTGACCTTGTAATGAATCTGATATAAATACATGACCTTGTAATGAATCTGACATAAATACATGGATGGAAACAAAAAAATAGAGCCCTTAACAGTTTACCCTGTTACTGTGATCTTTGATGCCTGGATTCATAATCCCCAAGGATGTGCCTTGTACACTGGTGAATCCGGATACAAGCCTAATGCCTATCTATATACACAAGTTTTTCTCCAAAGTATATAAGAAACTGACCTTGATCTTTCACATTTTGACCTTCACAAGAAACAATATTTTTATATCCAATAGAAAACATGTTAACTTGGCTTGACGTCAGTACATTCATGATAATAACAGACAGTACTGCCAGATCCAAAAACCTTAATAACAACCATCCACTTTAAATCCAAAACATTTGCTCCTTTTGAACATGATCTCTGAGCTCTTCAGCTGTCAATTTCTATAGATACCTTCAGCCCTCCAAGCATTTGTGGGCAAAGTCTGATGATGGTCACCTATGTCAAACAGGGGATAGTGCTATTTAAAAATGTATTAGCTAAAAGTTATTTAAAAATGTATTAGCTAAAAGTTAATGTTAGATGGACTTCCTGATGGACATATTGCCAACTATGTCTCATCTTTTGTGGGGCAAAGACAAAATTGGATTTTGATTAAAAAATATCCCTTCATACTCGTTTTTGTCATCATACTGAAAAAGCCAAGACACAGTTGTGACCATTCTGATTCTGGAACAGTTTTATACTGAAGAGGTGTTTTAGTTAAAGTGCTATGTCAATCCCACTACTCTTTCAAGGTGAGTAGTGATAACATTTTTGAAATGATCAATGTGGTTGTCATGTTGGAGTTCATGTCAGTACCATTTTACTTCAGGACCTGTTAAATACTAAATAAATTAAAAGCAGATGTCAAAACCAGGATCAATTTTAGAGAAGTATCCATTGCAAGATTTTCAAGATGGCCACCAAAGGCAGCAATTTTGGATGTAACAACTGCATCAATTTAATAAAAGATGAACAATATCTGTTGAAAAATGTTTGGGTAAATACCCCATGTAGATATGACCATCCATTCTGAGAGCAGTTGTAACATGATTTTCATGACAACAACTGTAGTTCCATACAGAAAGGTCTTATCTGCAATATCTGCATTCAGGACCATATATATATATATATATATATATATAGGAAAATCCATGTCTGACCATTATTCAAAAAAGAAGCAATAACAAGATTTTAATGATAGCTACCACTGGCTACTGAACATCAAGACCAGCACCATTTTCATTTCTAATCTTCTACTTCATAAGAAATCTTTCAATGAAAACCCATTGTCGATTTGACCTGTTCTTGAGAAGTAGCAATAACAAGATTTTGAAGATGTGTTTTGGATGTCAGATCAGTATCATTTTCATTTAGGACCATGTGCATGTCAAGTGTCAAGTATCATTTTCATTAGGACCATGTGCATGTCAAGTGATGCCTATTTAGCAAAAATGTAAATATGACCATCTGTTCATATGGAAAAGAAATAACAAGATTGTCAAGATGACCACCATGGCAGCCCTGCTGTATGTCAGATCTGAACCAGTTTCATCAACATGTCTTTTGGTGAAAAGTCCATGTCAATATGATCATTCATTCAGGTGGAGTATCAACTAACAAGTTTATCAATTGGACAGCAAACTAAAGGAAGGCCTTCAACGTGTTAAGAAATGGATGCATGACAATTGGCCTGGTTTAAATTTACAGAAAACCCAGTTAATGTTTGTCTTATCAACGCAATGGACTGTCAAATAAATAATATGTACTTAGAAATAAAAAGTACAAGAATTGACACTTAAATGTGTCAAACTTGTAGGCATCCTTATTAACACTTTATCCTGGTCCAAACACTTGGAACTCTCTTCTAGAATTATCCAAGAAAATGGGTATTTTAAAAAGGGCTAGATGTTTTTATATTGGATCAGTTCACACGTAAAGTGTACAACACACTCGTTTTTCCTCATTTTATCTAATGTTCTACTGTGTAGGGAGAAATCCCAAAATTCTTCTTACATGTAGAGACCATGCTGCTACAGAAAAGAGCAGGCAGTGATTTTTTAAAGGTCGATCTTTTAACACTTACATCATTTCTTTTCAGTGATCTTAAATGGATGCCAATTAAGAATTATATCATTGTTAGAAATGCTGCTCTTATTTTAAGTCTTAAATAATTGAGCACCAATGTATATTAGTATTTAAAGTTTGTAAAGAACTTTTGCAAAAGGACTACATAGCTGAGTGTAAACTGGTTTTTATATACCATATATATACTCCTGTAAGTCGCATGAAACTGCAAACAAGAAAGATCCTGATCTGACATTGCAAAAATGCACCTGCAAATCAGAGTTATGTAGTTTATTCAACTGATTGCACATATTAAACTGCACAGACCCAGATCTGCCAGTGCATTATGTGACAGATCTGGAAATGTGCAGTTTGCAGTTGGAATCGACTAATAAGCAAGTATATACAGTATATCAAAAATATGGACCAAGTATTTTAAAAAATCTTTTGCTTAAACTGATAGTTTTATGGAATAGTTTGCAGCATATTAAACAAGCACCTAGTGTTTCAACTTTATTATTATTATTATTATTATTATTATTATTTTATATTTCTATATTTAGATGGTTTGAGATTATGGTATGTGCTATTTTAATACTCTGACATTTGGGATTAATCTGACACAAGAAAATAGCTACTAGTTGATAAAAATACTGCCAATCAGTAATTTAAAAAACTGCTAATTAGCAATTCAAAAGATCCTTAAGTAACAACATAAATGTTTATTATAGGACTAGAAAATTGAACAAGGCCAGAGCCTATGTGTTGAGCCTAATTTCAACTGAAAAACTTCAACCAAAACCTCAACAACACTGTCACCAATGATTTGGTCACAGAAGTGACCCATGTGTCTCTTTTTGCCACTAATGTGTACATTTAAAAATTATCATGATTTTTTGAATATTTGTTAAAATATCTTTTAAATCCAAATTTTTTTAACTCGAATGTTACTATTAATAGGCTGCTTTAAAAAAAAGACACAGTTTTAACCTAATAAAATCAGAGTACTGTCTCTCATACCCATTTAAATATTAACTTAACAAATTAAGCTTAATGACTTAACAAGAAACTACATTGCCAGTGGATTCCCAACTGAATACTGATTGAATAAAGAAGAACATAATCCAAGTTTCTGTTGAAATAGAGCAAAACCTTGGAATACAATTTTGTCTGAAAAAGTTCCTTAAACTTTTAAGTAGATATACAAATTTTAATCACTTTTGCTTATACTTTATGGCAAATTAAAAATAATAATCAGCAGGCATATTCCCCAATATCATTAAAATAAGATGAAATAAGGATTTTCATAATAAACAATGTACAACATGTATAAAAGAATGAGAAAATCAGTAACACTTTATGACTTATCAGGAACTCCATTACTACTTACAAGAACAAAAAAACCCAGGAGTCTGCAGAAAGGCAAAATTAACCTAGCTCTGTTCTTGGCCATCAATACCTCCTACTCCACCCACGTATACAGCAATCCCTTATGATAAGGCCCTTCATTGTAACAAGAGTCCTGTCACATGGCGAATATACATCCCATTCCATTAAATGGTAGAAAAAATATATGTAAAATGTGCTTCTTTATAAGGCAGTCTAACTGAACGGCAGTATACTCTATGGCTCCCATGAACATAATTATAATAAGGGAGTATTGTATCATGTACTTCATTATAAGGCAGTTTCAATTTAAAAAGGCAGTATACTCTAAGCTCCCCTTGGACATAATAATCAGGGAGTACTGTATCATATACTCCATTATAAGGCAGTATGCTCTATGGCCCCCATGAACATCATCATAAAAGATTACTGTATGAAGAAGTGCTCCCCCCTCCCCGCTCCCATCAAAAATGGGTTGGATCAAAATTACAAAACTGGAGTGTGTGCACAACTCTGTGGACCCACATCAATCATATCCCCAAGTTTTACTTCTTTATCTGAACTGGCATAGATGGAGTTTAGTGATAAAACCATGCATGATGTATGCATGCAAATTCAGATGGACAGGGTAATATAAGATTCTTTCAAAAAGCGTGGGGATAATGAATTACTTGGTGTCTGATTTGCTATGAGCCCTAGCATGTACTGATACCAAGTCTTTCAGAGGTCCTGAGTGGTCCAACTTAGAACAGGATGATGGTCTATGTGATGAAGAAATTGTTGCTTTCCTTGATGAACTATTCTCTGAAACTTTTCCTGATAATTTCACCTTTGGCTTTTCTACCTTACGTCCTTGTTTCTTGCTCCCATTTTCCTTTGTAAGTTTCTTAGCATCAAGTTCATGAGATGTGTCCTTTTCCATGCATTCCCTTGTGTTCCAAGAAGATTTCTCAGCTGAAGGTGTTGTCACAACTAAAGGTCCAGAAGATTTTGTTAAAGAAGACTTCCTTATACCCTGCACTGTCAGCACAACAGGAGCTTTAGCAAAGGAGGTTGCTTTGGTTTGTGAGGTGTCCAATGACTTCCTTGGTGTTGATCCTCTTACAGTTCTACCAGTATCTGCTCCACAGCCTGAATCATTAGCAGGTTTCTTGCTTGATGATGTTGGAAGCTTTTTCTCTGATGAGTTTGTTTTGGTTGAGGAAACAGAATCAATGTTTTTTGAATCTGATGGTACTGTTGTAGAATCATTGGCTTTTTTATTAGTATCTGAAGCAGTGATCTCCTGTTGACTTGAAGATTTCAAAGAGTTATCTGTTGATTTTAGATGTTCTACAGATGTTTCAAGATCTTGTTTTTCAGCAGCTTCTTTTGAACCATTTTTAATACTTTGTGGTTTATCAAAACTAGAAGGCCTTTTATCCTTCTTGTCAGGACTCAGCTGCCCTTTGTCAACTTTCTTGTGTGTTGATGGAGTGACAGGCTCAGATGCTGTGTGACCTAGAGGCTTTTTGTTTCCAGGTGGTATCGATATTGTGGCTGTATGGTAACTCAGGAGGGTTACCGGGCTCTTCTTACTGGCAGACTTTATCCTTGCAGCTGATGACACTAGACTGGACCTAACTGAATGGCTGGCATCTTTGATGTCTTTTAAATCATAAGAATTTCCCCTGACAGGATGTAGCCCTGACCTTCCCATTATTGGTCCACTATGGGATTTAAGAGTTGGTTTTGAATTTTCCCTGCCAGCATGCACAATCTCACATCCAAATGGGACAGTTCTTGGAGCTTTAGGTCTTGTACTAGCAGAGACTACTGGGTTATGAATTCCTGGCAAATATGCACTTGGTACTGCTGCAACTGGGGCAATCCTGGCCACTTCTATATGTTCTTTAGCCAGCTCATGCCTTCCTGTCTGTCTAGCACTCACTGAATCTTCAACAACATATATCTGCCCTTCCTTTTGTATAAAAGCTAGTGAGTCCTTAGTTATAATTTCTAATTGTTCTTCTCTTTGCTCATGCTTTTCTTTCTGTGCAACAGCTTCTACGTTTTTGCTTGCATGATCCCTCTGTTCTGTTTTATCTTCATACCTGTCATCTGCTCTGGCTGCTGTAAAGTCTTCAGTGACGTCAATCTGTTCTTTATTTAGCTCATGCTTTCTTTCCTGCATAACCACTTGCATGGCTTTGGTGATAATATCCATGTGTTCTTTCTTTTGTCCATGCTTTTCTTCCAGCACAAACTGTAACATGTCTGTGGTTGCAAATTCTGTGTGTTCTTTCTCTCCATCATGCTTTTGTTCCCCAGCAACAACTATAGAACCTTCACTGACGATATTCATTTGTTCTTTAACTTGCTCTTGGTCTTCCTCCTGTACAACTGCTAAAGAGTCTTTGGATTCTTTATGTAAGAAATGACTTGGACTTTCTCTTCTGGACTTTCCTTGGATTTCACTTTCAACTGCTTCCACATCACTTTCCTCTATGCTCTCCATGGCTGAAAGACTTTTTGACTTTTTGGTTTCTGGGCTTGGAGTTGACCTAGTTGACTGTTTCCCAGTTTTTGGTCCAATCACAGAGTTTCCTATTAAAATTTTTCCACCATCAGCACCAAAGGACAAACTTCGGTGTACATACTCTGGACTACCTTCATTTTCACAGTAAGAATATGCTAAATTTGGCAAAGAACGAACAACAGAAATAGTCCTATTGGGGGTGTCTCTTTCCTCATCAATACTGACTTCCCTTTTCAAAATTCTTGCAGGTTTAGATTTAAAGTGTCCTTCATTTTCTTTAGTTTTTTCCTTGTTTGCATTTTCAGGAACAACAGTGTTCTTAATAATGGAAGCAGATTCCGTATCTTGATCAAGACTAACACCTCTATGGAAGAGTTTTGGAGACTTAAAAGATGATGATCTGAAAAATGATTTTTCTTTGGTATCAGGTTTATCTTTACTGTCCAATTTTTCAACCTTCTTTGACGAGTCAGAAGATTTGAAAAATGACCCTATGGAGGCCATAGCGGCTTTTAATGTGGAAGATGCAGCTCTAGGGCTTTGAGGAGATGTTGGCAGGGAACCTCCCTTAGATCCTTGTGAATTCTCAGTACTTGATTTACGACTCAGTTGTGGTGTTTGTGACATGAACAATCCTGCTAGTATACCTTTCTTTTTGCGGTTCAAGGGCTCTATGCCCGTGTGAAATGAGGCCTTGGGTACTTCTGAGCTAAAAGCAATCTGAGGAACACCAGTGTAAGGGTTTCTTGGCCATGATCCTTCATAGTCTTTTGACAAAAGAGTCATCCCAGGTTCAGTTTTAACAACAGTTACTATGGTGCTTTGTCCCTCCGGATTACTCTTATCTTCAATTGTTATCAATGGTGGTGCTGACATCTGTGGAGGTGACACTGCAGGCAGTGGTAAATTTAGGAATCTATTGTCTGATGAGCCTGTGATAAGAAACATGAGGGTTTTTTTTTTTTACTTTTTAATGTGATTGCTGCAGTAAAGAACAATACTTACTTGATTAGACTGCGTGAGTGAAACAATACACCAAATTTTATCATTACACTGACCTTCTACCAAGGTGGGCTCTACAATATTGTAATAAACATGTTACAATGTTAAATATCAAATGCACTTGATCCATTTTTCTAAATTAACAATAGGTCCTCTACCTATGCTTCAACAATAACAAGAAATGCTTTATAATCTAAAGTAATTTTACTTACAAGTTTTTATCATATAGGTTATACTGTTTTTGTCTAGAAAAAGCCAATTTGAATGAATAAACTCACCAACAGGAGTATATATGGAACAGACAACAAAACAGACTGGTAGAGAGGAAAATATCAGAGCCAATCAAGCTTAAGAATCAGGTCACAATGAACTACATTTTTGGTATGGTTGAGATATGCTCCTTGACATGCTTCCAAATACCAAACTTCACATATAGGAGAAAAAGAGTCCAAAATACAGTGGGTGTAATGAAGAGATAGCTGAAAATATAACTTAATCAAAAATGTTAAGTTCCAGTTACCTACTTTTGGTATGGCAAAACAACCTTTCCTGAAAGGATTCCATATGCAATGTTATACAGGTGTTGGTGAAATAGAGTCCAAGATAGTAAGGGTGTAACATATTGATAGCTAAATATACACAACTAGTGTGAAAATTAAGTCACAATGACCCAGATTTCATATGGTAGGATTATTCAGCTTGATATGCATCCACATTGTAATTTTTATAAGTGTAGATAAAATAGATTATATGACACTGAAGATGTAATGAACTTATAGCTAAAAATAAATATCTCACTGGTCTAGTTTAGGTATGATTAGATTGCCACTTGTCTTCTTTCAGTCACAGTGACTTTGCTTTTCACACCTCATGTGTAAGCCATTCACAAAGTTTGGTCCAAGTCTGGAAGTTAGAACTAAAGTTATTTTATAGAAACCATTTTACTTCTTTCAGTCACAGTAACCTTGGCTCATAACATTTTTAACATAAAATCAATAGGCTTCTTCCTTACCCCAAGTGTGAGCCATCTACAAAATTTGGCAACCACAGATGAATGAGAAGTACAGTTTATGTGCAGAAACCATTATATTCTTTCAGTCATTGTCAAAGTAATCTTGAACTTTGCCCTTCTAACTCCAAAATCAGTATGGTTTCTCCTTGACCAAGTGCAAGCCATTTGTAAAATTTGGTAACTATATATGTTGGAGAACTTCAGTTATCATGCCAAAACAATTTTTCTTCTTAAGACTTTATTATGAAATTCATAGGGTTTTTCTATGTGGAATTAATTTTTGAATTTTTTGCACCTGAAATAACAGGGTTCTTCCTTACTCTCAATTATAGGTTATCTGCAAAGTTTGGTAGCTGTTGATAGTGAACAGCTTTAGTTATTGATCTGAAGCCAAATTTGTAAGAGATTGATGGATGGACAACATCACAATATGCTCTGCCTTATGGCCCGTATATTAGAATGACTAAAACATGAACATTAGGCCACAGTGACCTAGTTTATGTATGGCTGAGTTACCTTTCTTGAGATGTATATACTAACTGTTTATTAGTGTAGGTGAAAGGGTCCAAGATATTCAGGATATAACAAAATAAGGTCACTCTAGTGTTAAAATCGGGTCAAATTTACTAAGTTTTGATATGGTCAATTTACTTTTTTCAAGATACATCCACATGCCAAATTTTAAGAATTGGTAAAATAAGATTCAATTCATTTAAGGCATAACAAATGAACAATTAAAAATACAACAATCACTCAAGCGTGAAAATTAGATCAGTGACCTAATTTTGGTATGGATTATTGAGATCTATGTGCCAGTTTTCATGAGTGCAGGTGAAATAGGCACAAGATACTGAGGATGTAATGAATGAACAAATGAAAATAGAAAAGTCACTCAATCATGTAAAGTAGGCAACAGTTACCTTGTTTAGGTATGGTCAAGTTACTTTCATCCAGATCTATCTACATAATAATTCTGAGGATGTAATGAATGAACAGTTCAAGATGGAAGTCACTCAAGCATGCAAATTAGGACACATTGACCTAGTCTGGGTATGGCCAAGTTACTGTTACTCTTCCTGAAATGCATATACATACCAATTTTCATTAGTTGAAATAAGGTCTCTAAGATATTGAGGGGTAATAATATCTTGAGAGGATAAATTACAAACACACAAATGAATACAAGAAGAAACAAATGAACATACACATGAATGAATGGGCAAAACGCTATACCCCTTCTCCACTTTGTTGGAGATGGAATAATCAGTAGTACACATGGCACTTTATAACCAGTGACAGAGATTTTTTTTGTTCTGAAAAATTTCAAGAGACCTGTCTCTGGTCTACTGGTATCAAATGTATCAGCAGATGAGGTATGGGTTTATACTATTTATAAAGGTCTAGTTACAAGTCTAGTTCATCATTCAAAAATTCTTCAGCACATGCTCTCTATAACAGACTGCTGTATAAAACAAGTCTCTTTGCATTCTATATGCTAATATACATTGTCAATATATGGCAATCCAGCACATGCTATGAATTACATTTATAGCAACAAACCTGTCTGAATTCATGCTAACTGATTTATAAGGTATCTTCTCATTCGACCAATATGCATAGTTTTGTGAGTTTAAGTGATGCATTTATATTAAAAGATTCATCCAAGATAAATGTAACAAAGTAGGTTATTCAACAGGAAGACATGAAAAGTTTTACCATTTAAAAAATGTTTATTTATGCTTTTATACCTTAATTATAGATTATGTGAGCTTTGCACCTTTTGTAATCTTGTATAAAATTTAGCTAGAGACTGAACAAAGAATAATCTGTATTATGCTACAAGCTACTTAGCAGTGTTTCCCAGTTATTATAAGAATTCTGCATTCTGATTTCTCCCTTACAAGCCATTTAGCAGTGTTTCTCCCAGTTATTATAAGAATTCTGCATACTGATTTCTCCCTTTACAAGCTATTTAGCAGTGTTTCCCAGTTATTATAAGAATTCTGCATTCCGATTTCTCCCTTACAAGCCATTTAGCAGTGTTTCCCAGTTATTATAAGAATTCTGCATTCCGATTTCTCCCTTTACAAGCTATTTAGCAGTGTTTCTCCCAGTTATTACAAGAATTCTGCATACTGATTTCTCCCTTTACAAGCTACTTAGCAGTGTTTCCCAGTTATTATAAGAATTCTGCATACTGATTTCTCCCTTTACAAGCTACTTAGCAGTGTTTCTCCCAGTTATTATAAGAATTCTGCATACTGATTTCTCCCTTTACAAGCTACTTAGCAGTGTTTCTCCCGGTTATTATAAGAATTCTGCATTCCGATTTCTCCCTTTACAAGCTACTTAGCAGTGTTTCTCCCAGTTATTGTAAGAATTCTGCATACTGATTTCTCCCTTTACAAGCTACTTAGCAGTGTTTCTCCCGGTTATTATAAGAATTCTGCATACTGATTTCTCCCTTTACAAACTATTTAGCAGTGTTTCTCCCAGTTATTATAAGAATTCTGCATACTGATTTCTCCCTTTACAAGCTACTTAGCAGTGTTTCTCCCAGTTATTATAAGAATTCTGCATACTGATTTCTCCCTTTACAAACTATTTAGCAGTGTTTCTCCCAGTTATTATAAGAATTCTGCATACTGATTTCTCCCTTTACAAGCTACTTAGCAGTGTTTCTCCCAGTTATTATAAGAATTCTGCATACTGATTTCTCCCTTTACAGAGCCATCTACTATTAATTCCTACAACAACAGACCTCAATCATTAGCAGTCATGCTGACCAATGTTAGCTTCTATGTTATTATTTTTTCATAGATGTCTCCAAATCCATCATGACAAGATTTAATCCTTCCATGGAATGCTTTTGGGTTTTGATTGTTCCAAGGTTTGCTCAAGCATCCCCTCCCCCTGCCATTTTAAATGCAAATTTAAAAAAAATGGGTGGCTGATGTTCTGTCTTCTTTGTTTTTCAGCCCATGCGAGTTCACAATGTCATTTAATGACACAAGCAGTGCAGAGTGTGTGAAACAGCAAATGATGTTGATAGGACAAATTATAATTTGCAATGAAATATAGCTCTGAGAACTTTTCATTACAAGAAAGACAAAAGTATTTTGATATACCTGCCATATGAAATGTGCAAGGTAGCAAGTAGATTCTTGTTACTAAAAATGCTGATTTCACCCATGCATGAAGATCAGGAATTCTTTAAAATTCAGAATACAAGATATGAACAGTTATGGCATATCAATTAGAGGCAACAGAAGTAATATGAAAAACCCATACAAATTACAATTATCAAGTAAATTAACATTATTTATTATCAGCCTGGTATTAAGTTTTTTATCTCCTAACTTTGAGGGCACTTGTCATTCATTCTTTAATATCAATAGTTCCATAGGCACAAGCAGCATACCAACATTGCTAAACACTGATTATCTGGATGTCAATTCTCTGAATAATTCAATCCGATAAACCAGAAGAGTATCACCAAGATTAAAAAAAATTTCTGATTATATTATCAGTTGTCCAAATCAACCAATTATCCAGACAAAATCCTTTCCGACCGATGGGTCTAGATAAAAGATGTTTTATGTTAATTGGCATAACCAGCTTAGTTAATTTTGGAATATTGTAGATCTGTGCAAATACTGCTTTGCCGCTGGATGAAAATAAAAAATGTAACCCATTTTACAACGAAGTTGTGCAATATGGTAAAACATTAAACCTTGTGGAAGATGTGCACATTAAAAAGATCTTTATAAAAAAGATAAAAAAAACAAAACAAAACGAATGAATCTGGCCTGATAAGATTAGTTTTAGTGAAGAAAAATCTTAAATCACCATACATACTTTTCTATAAAAGGAAGCAAAGCAGAAAACTGCTTAGTCTTTCAATTCCAACATCAAAGAACTATGGTGACAGTGTTTTCCTGAAGTGGTTCTATCCCTTAACATTGAGAATTGAAGATGCAATAAATTATAAATAATATGCTTCATGATAAATACAACAGTAATTTATGTGGAATATGTGCTCAACTACCAACTGTGTACACCATGATCTACCATTAGCTAATATGCTGGTAGATGAAGGCCTAGGGTGTTTATTCTATTTATAATCTCAAGCAAACCAAGATCTGCTGGCCTATTAAGCAATGATTGATCTGAGTCTGTGTCATTCCCAGTAGGGTGTTGTTTTAGATGAGTAAATATAGTAAACGATTTACTATGTCATGTAGAAAACCAAAAAACACTAATCATGTTTATAATACTTGTGTCTGATAATAACCTGGTCCAGGAAATAAACTATCTTGGAACTCAAATTATTATTCAGTAAAGGAATAGATACATGGATACAGCCTCAGTTGCTAATGAAGACATATAATATACACAATGACCAATCAACTTTAGACATAATATACCCAATGACCAGTCTAATAAATACATAATAAACACAATGACCAGTCTAATGAAGACATAATGATATACACAATGACCAGTCTAATGAAGACATAATAATATACACATTGACCAGTCTAATGAATACATAATATGTACAATGACCAGTCTAATAAAGACATAATATACACAATAACCAGTCTAATGAAGACATAATGATATATACAATGACCAGTCTAATGAATACATAATATATACAATGACCAGTCACTTTGTTCACAGTGAATTGCAATAGCTGAATTCTGCAGCAAATTTTTTCCAAAATCTAAGATGAGATGGAGCCATGGTGGCTCATATGTTAATGTGCAAGACTCAAAATGGGTTGCTGGTTTGAATCCTGCCTAGGTTGTACTGCATGTGTATTACTGGGCAAGGCACTTTACTCCAATTGCTTCAGCACTATGTAATCTTTCAAGTGCTAATATACTACATTTCACTAACCAATCAATCAATCAATCAATCAATCAATGACTCTAAGAGCTTATAAGAAAGAAGCACCAGCTAGACTGTTCATTTTAACAATCAGGGCTTCAACAGAAAATTACAAAATTGTTGGCCATTAATTGTGCATTCTTAAAGTAAATGCAGTGATGAGTCCAATTTAGAATTCAAGATTTATGTACAATACCTCTTACCTACTTAACAACTAAACTACAAGTAAATATTCCACCCAAAGGTTAAACCAAAGGTCAATATTGATGGCCGACATTTAGTAACAAGAAATACTGACCTCAAAAATATTCAAACATGCCCCCCCCACAAACTTTACTGCCTGAAATTTTTGACGAGTGAAAACACTGTCACTTGCACAAAAAACATGCAGCATAAGTCTGTAGCTATTACTCTGGACTCCATTTTAGTATTTTTTCCCTTAGTAGAAAAGTATGTATCAAGTGAGTTTGACTGCAAAGTCAGGAAAACTCAGTGGGCAAAGAACATGAACTTGGTCTCCCTCATTTATTATGTACACTTGTACTTGCCCTAAAGGTCACTGTATTAAGTCATCATCTTTTTTTAACAGCTAGTTTACAAAGTCCTGTAAACCAAGGAATCGAAGAAGTCAACTACCATTAAGCAACCATATACCTTCCACAACAATTTACCATCTTCCAATACTTTACTGCTTAAGACAGATTTGACTGTACCACAATTTTTCACAGCATGAACATGATGCACTGGCAGATCAATGTCTATGTTATTTGTTCTACTGATTAAATTCTAACAAACTGCACAGACCCAGATCCGCTACCACATTATGTGACAGCAGATCGGGGTCTACGCACTTTGAATTTGCGTCTGAATACACAAGTATATGTGTGCAGTCAGAAAGGTACAAAACTTCTGATCACTTACACTTAGTGGCTTCATTGAAAATATAAATCATAGACATAACTGCCATTCTTGGCAAGTTTCTTGACTCTGGGGAAAGACATGAAATGGTGAAAGCAGAAATAGCAACAACAAGCAGTGGACACTTAGTAGTGTAGCAACTTACTGTGAATAGTGTGCTTCTGTGTGAAGCTCTATACAAGATGCACTGAAAATGAACAAAATGGATGAGATATTACTGCATACATCTAATATACATGTCACTATAACATATCTGGTATACTGTATATGGACTGCATATTTCATTTCATGCAGCATGATTAAAGAGAAACATTGTATATCCAAGATCTTTCGAATGATTACTTTCCTGAATTATTATACAGAAAGTTCTGTCCTTATAATGGTTTTAATAGAAGACGTAAATGTGACTTACATTAAGGTGTGGTTACCTTGTATTGTGATTGTTCCAACAAGGTTTTGCCATAACAATACCTAAAAATAAGGATATCTGAATTGCATATAGCACATTATAACTGGTCCTCAACAGCCAGGAATGAAAATGAAGTCAAATAAATTAAGCTGCAATAGTATAATAAAGTTTAGCCAATTTGATGATCATTAAGAGCCTACCCACCCCTATAAGAGGACCAACTGTATATTGTATCTTACTCAATGTCATGTAAATGCTTGGTTCAAACCAAAGTGATGTCTTTAAGCATCTGAGTGACACTAAGTGCTTTTATGGATTACATTCCCAGAAATTTTTCTGTAATGGACAATACAAGTAATAATAAGTAATAATGGATAATATCTACTTGTGGCATGGCCAATGAAGTACCAATAACCAACAGAAAGTATTGTGAAAAGAAACCTGAACAGCCTGGCAACAAACTGCATACTGTAAACTTATGAAGAAACAAAACTGAAACTAACTAGTGTATGAATGATGGAACCACAATGCTACTGAATGGGTGCAGGTTCAAAATCAAACTATCAGATCAGCCAAGGTTGGCTACCATGGTGTGTCTTTGGGTATGGCTCTAAATTACTATTCATGTTACTGTGCCCTTAAACTCCAAACCAAACCAAACCAATTTTCTACGTGACTGAAAGGACATTGATAAGTAACCATCATAATCATGTAATGCTTAAATCTGACATTTTGAATTACATTAAAGTATCTACATAGGACAAAATTACACAATGAATGGTCAAAATTAAGAATCAAATTTGTGGTGTTCGTAATTATACATGTATGCTCTACCAAGTTATTCGGTGTCCGTAATTATAAATGTATGCTCTACCAAGTTATGTCATATCTACAGCTAAAGCACTCGTTTAAACAAGATACATTTGCCTTGATCATGTGTTTCCTGTGACCATGTGGACCTTTCAGGAGATACTGTTGTTTTCATGGATGAAAATTCAATCCCAGGGTAGGCTGCAAATGAACAGATTAATGAAAGGAAGAATTGCATAGGAAAAAAGTGTAAAGGTACTAACAATTAAACCCTTGAGCCATGATAGGAAATAATGTCTGAAACAGATTCTTCCTTAAGCAGAAATTGAACCCAAGACCTCAAAATACCTAATGAAACCCAAGACCTCAAAATATCTAATGAAACCCAAGACCTCAAAATATCTAATCAAACCCATGGCCTCCAAATATCTGATCAAATTCATGGCTTCCAAATATGTAATGAAAACGAATTCCTCCAAATATCTAATCAAACCCCAGGCCTCCACATATGTAATCAAACCCAAGGCCTCCACATATCTCATCAAACCCAAGGCCTCCACATATCTCATCAAACCCCAGGCCTCCACATATGTAATCAAACCCAAGGCCTCCAAATATGTAATCTTAACTCAAACCACATAGTCAGTAGACAAAGGCAACTTGACAACTTATGGTCATGTCAGATAAATGAGTAGAAAACATTCTGCCTCAATGACTTTCTAGCAATACTTTCAAATGTAACAACGATAGGCAAAACCTATAAGCTTGCTACAAAATGGCCTGAAGAACTTGTAGCTTGGCTGCTAAAATTTACAATGTATTTTAATTTGCTAGGAGCTTTAAAATGAAAAACTCTTGAATATACAAAATTGTCTTTGCACATACAATCAGATGTGACTTTTGAAAGCTGAATGTTCCATCAGTTGTTGTATATTATCTACAAAAAAATGTTAAAAGTGTTGATTACAAGGAGAATGGATAGTGAAAAAGAAATTGGTGAACTGGTAAAAATGCAATTCAGAAACAATGACTTAAGGTTTAAATTTTACAAGGTTTATGAAAATGTAATTTTTTAGTTGTAAATGATTATATATATGGTACACTTGCATGGTATACTTTTAAATGCAATTCATTTATATAAAAGCAAATCTGCATCGAACAGGAAAGAAAACAGACTAAAAATTCTTGAATCTGATTCATTCAGCTTTCAATACTTTTTCAAAAAAAAGTAAATGCAAAATAAAAATGCATACTAAAAATCAGATATGATATATATTAATGTCATCTTACATATAAGTACTTGTAAATACATCAAGATGCATTTCTTCATACAAATTATTTCTACAAGATGATAAAATGGCTGATACAAATTGCTGCATATTATGGGATCATGGGTCACATGATCAGCAGTGGCTGTGTAAACATGGCATTACGAATCACATAATCCATTTCATATTTCCTTATGAATGGTTGATTATGAGCTATGAGGGTTATGAATTATGTTAAAAATGAAAAATGGCTGAGCATTTCAACACATCTGACTTGAATTCCTATATTTTCCTTTTGTAAGTGAAGTGTTGGTGCAAGATCATAATGCAAAATTTTTATTAACAATTTTCTATAGAATATAACAGTAGCATGTCCCATTTCTTCTGTATGATATAGCCAACAATGTGCTAAAAAGGACGTTAAAACCACCCAGGCAAATGAAAAGTATGAATAATAGCTGTACGACTACTAGTTTATTTTGATGCAATCATTTAATTTATTCATGAACATATTTATTTAATTTACTAATCCATCCATCCATCTAGCCATCCATCCATTCATTTATTCTTTCATTCATTCGATATATACAGTTCACCTAACAAATTTAAACTGAAAATATAAAATACAACAAATCATAATTTATCTACTGCAAACAAATTAATAAAATAAAGTTTATAAGTAAGAGTATAACTGACATGTTAAAATGTTGTATAATGTCAAATAAAATCAGGGAGAACAACATTAACATGGATTTCACATAAAAAAATGGTCAGAACATATTTAATGAAACCATGCACAGGTAACTGGAATTACCAGTACATTACAGAACATATTTAATGAAACATGCACAGGTACAGTGTGACCCCACTATAACACGGTAGTTGGGAGCCATAGAACCTGACCGTGTTATAGACCAAACCGTGTTATAAGCAACCAGGTCAGTTAGCTGAAGAAAATGATGCATATATCCCAAAAAATGTGTGGGGGTGGGGGTGGGGTAGGTAATAAATGCGGGCGCAAAAATATCTGCTTCATTGGCACAGTTATCATCTTAAATCGATGCATATTAGATGAGAAATACACCTGTAGTGAAAACAGAAAAGGTATATATAATATTTTACTTTATTCAGAGAACCACACATTGGTACATATACGTGTATACTGTTTATATATACATATCTAATGTATAGCAATGAATAAAGTATCAACACCGTGTACTCACCCGCGAATCACGTCACATTCATTGAATCCACAATACAAGTAATTCCATCGAAAATATGCACACACAGAGATTTAAAATATTCAATAATTTTGTCACAGGTCATATAGGTCTAAATTCAGTGGGAAAAAATAGCACAATCACATAACTAATGATGAAGCACATTTACTTTTCAGTACGTCCCAAGTCGGTAAAAGTTTGCGTTTTAAGCCGCCATCGGTAGAGTTCGTAGCATAAACTTTTTTTTCCTGTAAAAAGGAAACTTTCACGGCACAGTAAAAGTGTCCCAGTCACGCTGGAAAATGAAACAATCCATCAGATTCCATAGCTTTTATTTAAGTTCGGTACTGACTTCCTTTGAAGAAAGGTTCTTTGTTTTTATTGAAGACTGTAGTCGGCTTTCTTTGATGAAGGGTGCATGCATTATTGAAGTCACCGCTAAAGGAGAGCTTTGGAGAACCAAACAAATGCCCGTTTCTTATTGTTGTGGCAACATCAAAAAATTGTATTGCACGATTGAGACTGATTTTATTTCTCCCCATTTGCTTAGTATGTTTTTATAACAATCGGTGCTTCAAAGGTTATGTTTTCTTTGAAATTTCAGCTACTATTTTATCTGGTACATTTTTTAAAAATGAATTGGCCATCGTATGGTCAATTGTAGTTACTGTTCCTCCCTGCCTATTGAATAGACTAGTGAGAGCTTGTTTTTTTTTTTTACATTTGTGGTAGTGGAGTGATGCTGCCTTCCACGCATGCATAAAAAATTTAAAGGGTCAATCGACGATAGAGACACAGGAGGTGTTCTGTCTGATGACAGGGATTAATACAGAAAATGTGAATGTTCTGAAGGATTTAATTCTGAGTGAAAAGAAGAGGAATTTTACTTACCATCCACATAAAAATGTCAGTCTATGTAAATATATTAATTACTAGCGTGCGGCCAAAAATCCGACGAAAGATAGATTATGAGATAATGCCTCGTCCGGTTGATCTTCGCTACCAGAAATGTAAATTTGAAAAAAAGTGGATATCTCAACATACTGTACTCTTGCTAGATGTCAACATAAGTGAATTATGATATAACAATGCACTGTTAAAATGGTTTGTCAATATGGACAAAAAATTTGTAACAATAGATAAATTTCAGTGCATTTTATATAAACTTTGTGGCTTCCTTTCATGGGGCCTCTGAATTTCTCCACTCCAAACCAATGGTTGTATATACAAGTTTAAACAGCCAACAATGTCGCCAATAAAAAAAAAATTGCCAGATGGTATATTTTGCCGCCAATAAGGAAAAAAAATTGCAATTTGAAACATTGGTGAAGCCCTGCGCAATTCCTGAATAAACTTTTACAAGTTATTTTTCGTACTTTTAAGAAGAAAACACTATTTTTTCGTGTATGAGAAAAATACATATAAAATTTCAGGCACCACGCCACGATCGTCTTGTATTATTCATACGCGATCTCTTCCCTAAAATGATAATAAACTTTGTTGTTTTTGTACTTTTAAGAAAGAATTTTTTTTCGTGTATGAGAAAAATACATGCATATGAAATTTCGGGAGCCACACCACAACTGTGTTATAACCGAATTCATGTTATAATGGAGCGTGCTATAGCGGGGTCAAACTGTATATGGAATTGATGGTATACAACAGAACATATTTAATAAAACATGCACAGGTATATGGAATTAATGGTATACAACAGAATATATTTAATAAAACATGCACAGGTATATGGAATTAATGGTAAACTACTGCAATGGTAAAGAGATAAGAGCAGAATACAATGATAAATCTATTCTGAAATAAAAACCAATATATATTCCACTTACATGTTTATTATGTTTCACTTAAAATGAACGCACAAGTTAAATTTATAAAGGGAAATTAAAAACCTTTTTGGGCTAGTGTTCAATCTACATCTTTAATTTGCAGTAAAGTGTTACATAACATTCTTGAGAAGAAAAAAAATTCTTGCTATATGAAAAGCCAAAAAAGTCAACATGCTTGAGTCATAGTTTTCTTTCTCTCCATTGCAACAAAACAATAGTTAAGCTGATATAAATTCATGTTTTTGTAAATGTTATTATAAACAATGTCTTAAGTGGTTAATGAATCACATAGGACATTTCAGAAACTACTGCTGTGTACTCTTGGCTGTCATAAAATCTGACACAACTATTCAACATGTCAATAAATAAATATCAATCCGGATATGGGAATCTTAACTTGAAATGTGAAATGCAACCTTTAGACTGGTCAGGATATATTTTAGTAAAATTTAGAGTTGACTCAACTTTTTTTTTAATGATCAATGCTTTATTTATTCATATTAATTAAATTACACAATTTGTAAAACAAATTATCAAATTTAAAACCTATTTCTGTAGATATATATGTTCAGTTTTAATTCTTTAAAAAATATACATTTATATTAGAACAAGCTTAAGTGATGTAAGGAAAATGTTAAAAAATATATTAAATTTGTAAAGTGTGAAAACTGGGTCACACTGAATTAATTTTGGTATGGTTAACTGACTACTGAATGTAGGCAACATAGGATCCAAAATATTGAGAGTGTAATGAACAGATAGCTTAAGAGAAGTCACTCATGAAAATATGTCAAAGTGGCCTATTTTATTTGTTGGTATGCCCAAATTACTCTTCCTGAGATACATCCACATACAAATTTTCATTAGCACAGGTGTCGAAGATATTGAACATGCAACCAATGAATGAATGAATGAATGAATGAACAAATACAAACAAAAATGGGCAAAAACTATATCACAATCCAAGTTTCAATGGCATGGGAGTAGTAAGCATTCAATAAATATTGCTACAACTTCAAGCATATGGATAGTGTACTCAAAAGAAATGAAAAAGATTCTCTGTAATAAATAAAACTCACTAAAATTCAACTGATGGGTAATATTCCAGTAACATGTCAGCTGAAAAAAAGCCTTACATTTTTAGACAGGAGGGCATTTACATTACGCCACAAACTAGAAACTTTTATCCCAACTTTACCCAATAAACTATTACTAGCATTGCCAGATTAGGAGTCCAACCCTACATGCTACACATAATTAATGTTATTCTATGCCCCTCTAGACAATCTAACAGTGTACTATAAAGTAATGGCTATTAAACTGAATCCTTTTTCCATTCTACTGCACACTTCTATTTTGTTTAAAAACAAAAAAAAATATTCAACTCCCTTTTTATCAAGCCTTCCCCTTATTTAGCTAAAACATGAGAATAAGTCAGGGGTCAGGGCCTGCATGTCAAGGCCACAATAAAAGTATCACTGTAAAATGTATGAACTTGACCCCAAGGCTAAAGGTCAATTGTCTTAATTTCATAATAATTCATCCTAAGTACCAAGAAAACCCATTATCAGGTTTAGAAAATCTAACCAAATAAAAAATGCTAAACAAAACCTTAAGTCAAGTTTTCTATGACTGTGACCTTGACCATAAAGTCATAAGGTTGAGCATGCTGCAGACTTAGCTGTCTTAGCTACATAATGATTCATCCCAAGTATGAAGAAAATCCATAAAGAGGTTAAGGAAATACAAACAAATTAAAAATTTTAACATGATTAAAATTTTTGATGAGCTTGGCACAAGACCATAGGGGTGAGATTGTAAAGTCAAGCAATTGCCAAATTAGGACAAATAATATGAAAGATGCCTGGTCTGCATAATGTTATCACTATTAAAGCATGTCACATCAACATGCTTAGGAATTTGCAGAAAGTCTCCATGTGAAAGCAGATTTCTACAATTTTAATGTTTAAAACCTTTTACAAGAGATCTAAACCTCTACCTTAAATCTGTCCCATAAAGGTTAAGACAGTTATCCACTAACATATACATAGGCATGCATGGTATGAACAAACAAGAAATTACACTGCTCCCTCAATTTAGCACACCTGGATAACTTGCAAATCCACTTATACCATGGAGGTAGGTGTGGATCCCATTTAATTTCTTAAAGAAAAGGCAAAAATTAGGCTACTGTTTGCTCAGCATAAAATAACAGATAAAAAATTATACATGAAGGCTCAATATATTACTCGTTAATTGTCAGGAAATTTGCAAATTTTAACAAGAAATCATGTATTTTATGAGAATTCTGTATCAAACATATTTTCCTCAATAAAAAACATTAAATGATGAAATACTGATCACAGAAAGTATTGGTAAATGCCTAAGCAACAATGTATAAAATAAATACAAACTAAAAGTCTTGTTAAGAGAAATTTGTTTTTATTGTTATCTTTAACTGGTTTTCAATGTAATAATCATAAACTGTAATATGCCCTTGTCTATTCAAATGTAAAAATAGTGAATCAACTGCCACTGCCTGCAAGTACTTCCATGAGAACCCATTTATATCCTTAACTCAGTGATTATGCTGCTACATTTTCATAAATGTTGAGATCAAATGGTCACTCAAAATGACACAAGCTAATTAGCAGAATAGTTATCTCAAGCTGATTTTAGCACATGATAGGTTTCAACATGACAATAACACACAAGCATAGATCAGCCTTCTTTCTTGTTCAATTCAGATATCGATGAACAGCTCCGAAGTTTTTGCCTGTGGCTAAGCTGTGTACTGTTCTTCAAAACTTGCAGTGATACATTCAAAAATAACTTGCAAGTTTTAATAGTATGTATAAATTTCTGATTTTTATCGTTTATTCTGTCCGTATTTATTTCCTCATTTCTGGGTGTTCTGGAGCAATGCAACTGTTGCATGATGTGTTTATTAATGCAAAGGACGTAGTCATCGCCATGTGCCATCAACCAAGAAGTGGTAACATTTAAATAGCCATCTTAAGGAATTAATCAGTGCAAACATATTGATGACTTTGGCTTTGATGGTTTATCAGTGTATAAAACTTTAGTTTGCTGGTGTCTGCTTACAATGGATAAACATTCTGACCATAAAAGGGAAGCAACTCCAACTTTACTGATACACAAATTTGACAGTACTGCATGCCAACATATTTATATTGAAAGTTCGTCTTGAATTTATTAAGTTTATCTGACTTCTAAAGAACAAGCATCCATCAATATTAAAATCCATTAGATGAACCTCCAAGTAGGGCAAAGGAGATTACAATTCTGATGTGTCAATGAAAATTGCCAGTACTGCCCCCTCCCATGCCAAACTCAAAATACTGCGCCCTCACTTATGCTGCAGTTGATTATATAGACCCCAATGCTCGCAAGTTATTGAGGGAGAGGTGTAGTAACAATATTAGTCTTTGAAACAGAATGATTAATAATTTAGGGCACAGCAGAGAAACCTGTACTTGCTCATCCTCAAGACTCATAAGGGATTCATCTAGAATCAGAGGGTCTGAAATTTACAGGTCAAGCAGTTGATAAAGAAATGGATTATCTCAAATGTGTTTTATTATCTTGAGGTGGACATAACATCATTCTCTCAATGAATGACCCCCCCCCCCATGTCTCCTCTTTTTTTTCTTGATAGATAACATTCAGATTACTTCTATTTTGTCTTGATATGCAGTGGCACTTTTTTTAGAAGACAATATTTTTTTAACAAGTTCTAGGCTACATGCATTTTTAAGGTTACAGGCCAAAAAGAACCTTCAAGTTGTAGCCAACTGAGTCATCTGGGCACAGAGGAATATTCAAGTTATCAATCTCTGTCTAATGCATTCTGCTGGGCATCTTTATCATTGTATGGTAATGAATGAGTTCACAAATTTTTGAAAATAAACTGTAACGAACTATTCAATGCACTTACTAATAAAGAGTGTTATCAAACTGAACCAGGGATCTCTGTTGTTCCATTAACTCAGAATAAATGTGTTACATCAGACAAACTATGCTTGTTGTACCTGCAGCATGACATACACCTACACTACACCGTGGTTATAAATTCAGGCTCCTGTGGTCTGCAAGTGGCCTCAGCCCCTGTTAATAATAGCCAATACATCATGTCGGTTAGTCAGTGATATACATGCATATACATTTTTAGGTGAGGCATATCTTTAGGAATGGGGGCAATTTTTTTTTTAAACAAGTGGCTCCATCACTGATCTTTATATTCATGACTTGCACAGAAAAAAGGCCACTCCAATCATCCCAATTATGACACCCTTGCATATCCATACATATGGAATATGCAAAATTTTGTTTCAAGTGGGAAACTAGGCATGTCATTCCATTACATAAGTACAAGCAGGGGAACCCTAATATAATAAAGTAGCTGGGGTCCATAATTGCCAACCATGTTATAGTAAGAATGATCAACAACAACGACAAAATTACATATGTAAGTGATGGGGGGGGATACACAAAATGCTAGTCAAATGTATAGCAATAATTTAAATGTTTGTCAAATTATATAACAATCAGGATTAGGACCATTCCACAGTTTTAAGCTTGACGAAAATTAATCTTTGCTGTGTACAATCTTTAAGTTATGGGCTTTTTAAACTTAAATATTTTTATCTGTCTGTCGGCTTGACTCTTGTTTTTGTGTAGTGTCAAGGAATAAGGTGCATATTGTAAACAAGACAAAGAATCTGGAGTTACCATGTCTTATCTGAATTTGTGTTAGTGGGGCTCGTCTGTTGTGCTAGCATATAAAAATCCAAATCATATCTAATAATGTAACTAGAAAAACAATCTAAAAAATAACATCAAATTATAATATAAATTCAATACTTGTTAATAAAACAGATCAACTTGTGAAAACAAAATTAACTATACACATATAGTAAGACCTAAAAAGAACACTTGCAATCTATATCAATCTACCAATTCATGGAATCTACTATTTAACAATTAATGCCTTTGATACTGAGAAGCATGCAGCTAAACTGAACAAGATAAAAATGAGGACTACAATGCTGCACTAAAACTAAGTAACTTTTGTGAAAATGTTATCAACACTGAATGCTGGCTTTGCTAGTGCTGTTTACATCTTATTTTACAGACCTATTTTAAAATGTGAAGCAGGTGATTTTTTTTTTTTTAATGGCCTCTAAATGGAAATGTACTTTGATAAACAATGTAATTAAAAATTTTGTTGATGATTTATCCATCTGACTGAAAGGCAATCAGCTGATATTCATACTATGAACAAAACAAATATATTTTAGTATGCCTGGAGAAGAATTATATCAAAGCTATAAACAGTATAAATATATTTTAGCATGCTTGGACAGGAATTATAGTAATCTGAATCCATTATGCAGAAGATAATGGCATGAATTCTTTAATGAAAATATCAAACTGTGTATTAAAAACTGAAACCTAAAGAAAAAATATTTTACCTCCCCTCATTACAATCCTAAAACTAAAGGATGTTAGAGCATGATGAATCAGAAAAATGTAAACATTGTGAATTCAGTTTTAATCTTGGAGTACCAGTGTTGACAGATATCGCCCCATCTATACTCGTTCATAAGAGGAATCCAATTGCAAACTGCACAGACCCACATGCCACTGCATAGTGCACTGGGTCTATGCAGTTTGTTAGGAGTAATTATTAGAATAAACAACAAAGACCCAATCAGCTGGCACATTATGCCTCAGCAGATCAGGATCTTTGTTATTTGCAGTTTGACTCAACTTATTAGCGAGTACATATGGTAATTGCTGATCTTTCTGTAAAGATTCCATATGGCAACTAATTTACATAACTCCAGATATTATTACTATTATTATTATTTTTTAATATTACAATATGGATACACTAAGAAAAAACTGAATTCACAATACATCAGGAAATTCCAGAGGAAATATGTGGTAGCCGAGAATTCACATGCTAATTATGGTGCAGTCAAGAGTTGTGATAAAATCAAAAACTAAAATTCATAAGACCCAAAACCTTGCATGTGCTATATATATTGATATAATAACTTTTATATAAAAGGAAGATTACGTATAATAACTTATAAATATAGGAAGATTACAGTATAACTCCTAAATATAGGAAGACAATGATATAATAACTTGTGTCACAAATGGTATGATCAGGATATTGAGCTAATACGTGCTTATTTTTTAAAAACCATTAATGTATATTATCCATCTTAAAATATTTTCACATCAATTCTTTCTTTATATTTATTGCTGTGAAATGAAAAAGAACAAAGGTATGCATAAAGTTTCAATTTTAAATGCCTATCAAATTCTTAACTAATGCAGAAGTCTTGTTAATTTGAACTATTTATTTGAACAAATTATTTTTCCTTCAAATTTCTTCCTATCTTGACTGTAGCTGTGTTCTAATAATCTCTTTTGTATCTAGTTAAACAAAGTGGAAATCATTATATCACACCCTTATTATAATGCTATCCAAGTAAACCATGGTGTATACCACCTTATAATGAGACCACCTTATAATGAAGTGCATGATACAGTACTTCCTTATTATAATGCTGACTAAAGGGCCCCAGGGTATACCATCTTATGGAGAAACCAACTCTTAATGAAGTACACTATACATATAATTTTACCACCACTTTATGTAATAGGATCCATGACTATACTCGACTTGTAAAAGGGTGCATGTTACAAAGATGGATTTTACAGTGAGGGAGAGCAGAACAGTTTGGTATTTAATGACATTTTTCACAAAAGCTTTTCATTACCACAATCACAATTAATTTCTGCTGTCTTAGAGTCATAAAATATGTTTTAATACCACAAAGAGAATCTTTAAAAACAAAAACATGAGTAACTGTATTCATAATGTTAGTGCAAATTTCAAACAAAGCACATAGGTACATCCTTCACCATATGAATTATCTTCCCATATCACTTTTCCAATATACAACCATATACTATAATATGGAAATTACAGCCTGGACCAATACATAGGTGCAAAAATGCCGAACACAGTGATTTGTGCCACCACCAGCTAAAACTGGGTGCTGTTTCTATGGAGCTATACCTTGTTCCAAAGTAGTCTCCAAATCCATATGGGTAAACTGAGAGTCATCAGGAAGTAAGGTATCAGGCAAATCATCATCAGAATTCAAGTCTGATTCCCCTGATTCATCTCCTGTAACAGGCATACACATATCATGCAAGATGCTGGATTAGTTTGAAACATCTACAAACCTTATCATGCCAACTAACCTGTCAGATTTATTGCCCAATCATGTATTTATTTTCTTACACACACATGCAGATGCATATGCACACACAAACACATCTTCCACAAACGAGAGTAAGTTCATCAAGTCACATGCAATGTACACAAAACTGTCAAGGATTCACTTTTAGTCACTGACATACTGAGTGTCATTCAAACAACTTCCACGTGGTTTTGTGAGATCTCCAAAAACAAAGGTCAGACAGCTTTTCTTGTAATACCAGAATGTGGTTTTTGTAAATATTGCAAAAGTGATTTCAATGGATGATGAGATGACAGCCATGTTTCACAAGCCCACAGCTCAGCTCATTGATTGTTATATTACCTCCTGTCAGCATTTGATTACAAAATGATATTCAATGATAATCATTTATGCTGTCAATTTAATTTTTATTTAGATACTGCGGAAAGTATGTCTAAACAAATTTGTAGATAGGAAGAGGTGTCTATTTAGTTTTGTCTCAACAATATTTTATCAATGTCTCTTCTACTGGTAATAGATCTTTTAAGCATTTGACCTGCATCTTGTTAGGTTAAGATATCATACAGCCCTATCCTGCTTTTGGTAAAAACTGCAGGCTACCTGTTCTAGATATAACTGAAAACTGCAGACTAATTAGGCTACAGATTCTAGATACAACTGAAAACTGCTAACTAACTGGGCTACTAGTACTAGATATGACTGAAAATAAATGACTTATTGGGCTATCATGATTAGATACAATTGAAATTTGCTGAATAATGGGCTACCAGTACTAAATACAACAAAACTGTTGACTAACTGGGCTATCAGTACTAAATAAAACTGAAACTTGCAGACTAATTCGACAATCAATACTATACACTTTTCATATCACTTACAATCTGAGAAAATGCAAAATTTGACATTTTCTCTGGGGATTTATGACGTAGTATTATCCTGAAATTGCTCAAAGTTTTTGTTAAAAACAAAGATTGTGGAACACCTTAAACATGGAAAAGAACAAAATACAAGCAAACAATTGTAAGTATTATCTTGATAAATAATAAAAGCACTAAGCATTTTTTATAAGTTCATATTTGATTAATACAGAAGTAATGGAAGTGAACTGCATACAAAACAGAACATTACTGGTCACAATCACAACACAGAAATACAAATTTATTTTCCATTATTTTCTTTATGTATTTGGACAACTGTAATATGAACACAAATATTTTATTTTATTAAGGACACATACATATATTGGCTAAAAGATGGCTGCTGTAGTAGCTGTACTGGATGCCAGATTGGCAACATTTTCATTTAGGATCAACTAGACAGAATAATTAGTCTTTTGATGAAAACCACATATCGAAACAACCATCCAGTGAGGTGTAGCAGTAAAACTATTTTCTAGATGGCCACCATGATGGCCATTTTGGAGGTCAGATCCTCAACATTTTCATTCAGGACCAACAAAAGATCATAAGAAATCTTTTATTTAAACCCCTTTTAGGACCAACAAAAGATCATAAGAAATCTTTTATTTAAACCCCATTTAGGACCAACAAAAGATCATAAGAAATCTTTTATTTAAACCCCATTTAGGACCAACAAAAGATCATAAGAAATCTTTTATCTAAACCCCATTTAGGACCAACAAAAGATCATAGAAATCTTTTATTTAAACGTCATTTAGGACCAACAAAAGATCATAAGAAATCTTTTATTTAAACCCCATTTAGGACCAACAAAAGGACCAACAAAAGATCACAGAAATCTTTTATTTAAACCCCATTTAGGACCAACAAAAGATCACAGAAATCTTTTATTTAAACCCCATTTAGGACCAACAAAAGATCATAGAAATCTTTTATTTAAACCCCATTTAGGACCAACAAAAGATCATAAGAAATCTTTATTTAAACCCCATTTAGGACCAACAAAAGATCATAAGAAATCTTTTATTTAAACCCCATTTAGGACCAACAAAAAATCATAGAAATCTTTTATTTAAACCCCATTTAGGACCAACAAAAGGACCAACAAAAGATCATAGAAATCTTTTATTTAAACCCCATTTAGGACCAACAAAAGATCATAGAAATCTTTCATTTAAACTTCATTTAGGACCAACAAAAGATCATAGAAATCTTTATTTAAACCCCATTTAGGACCAACAAAAGATCATAAGAAATCTTTTATTTAAACTTCATTTAGGACCAACAAAAGATCATAGAAATCTTTTATTTAAACCCCATTTAGGACCAACAAAAGATCATAGAAATCTTTTATTTAAACTTCATTTAGGACCAACAAAAGATCATAGAAATCTTTTATTTAAACCCCATTTAGGACCAACAAAAGATCATAGAAATCTTTTATTTAAACCCCATTTAGGACCAACAAAAGATCATAAGAAATCTTTTATTTAAACCCCATTTCACTATGACCATCTTTTCAGGAGCATCATTAACAAGACTTCACAAGATGGCTGCTCAAATGGCTGCCACTGCACTCATACTGGATGTTGGATTGATGGCAATATCATTTAGGCCTAACTAGATGTCTTTTAGTGAAAACGCAAGTTGATACAATCATCTGTTCAGGGTAAGTAGTGATAACAGTATTTTCAAGATGGCCACCATGATGGCCATATCAAAATCTGACCTATTTTCACTCAGGACAAACTAGACATTATAATAAGTCTTTAAGTTAATTCTGCCTGTCAATATGTTCATCTGTTTAGAGGTAGTAGTGATAAAAAGATTTCATAAATGTCACAATGTATATAAAAGGTGGATAATTTTCATTTATAACCAACTAGACCTAGGGATGAACATGTTTGTAAAGTTGGAAGCAATCCTCTCGGTAGTGTAAAAAAACAGTGATAACAAATTTGTGCTAATGGATGCTGGACACTAGTAGAGCTAAACAATAACCTAACACAAAACATATACTTATTCCATACAATTCTGTATATTGTCATGAATTTAAGAGTAATGTAAATTAGTTTACTATTAGTCTCGTGTAAGTGTTGATACTGATCAGCACAAACAGGGGTTGATTCATTGATTCTGTTAATAATATTTAGGACCAACCTTCTCCCTCCCTCCAGCTACCAAAGTACATGACTGCTTTAACTATCAGGAAAATTACAATAAAGATTCATCCCACCATTTTTTTCTCCTCCAGTTGTTTTATTTAATGACACAATCTGCAAATAATCTGAGGTACATGTTTGGCAACAGATGATGGTTAAAGATTAAAACATGGCATATTATTTTGCTTAACATGTGAAGCATTTTTCAAAGCTAGTAATGATGGTTTCATTCTTTAATTTTCATGTTTGTGTGATCACTTTCCTGTGTTACTTGAGAATTTTCTTTATTTCACTTATAGACACTGAAAGAAGTAGTTTTGTGTTGATGGAGTGAAAGAAAAAGATTTCTTATGAACCTGAAAACAAACAGAAAATATGGTTACTGATTTCAGAAAAATAAATGAAGCAGACTCGAATCAAGAATTTCAAAATAAATTCAATGATCAAAATAGCTAAAAAAATTCTCTCTCAAGTGTGCAAATATACAATGCAATTTTCCAAAGTGCCAACAATTTTCCAGGTCAAAATACTGGTAAAAACACATCTGAAGCCAAGATTAGACTGCAGACATTAAATTAAGAAAATGTTAGTAATATAAGAAATTATCAGCAAGCTTGTTAGTCTGTATCATGCAAAATGCTACAGCATCCTATCTCATGAGTCTGTATCATGCAAAATGCTACAGCATCCTATCGCATGAGTCTGTATCATGCAAAATGCTACAGCATCCTATCGCACGAGTCTGTATCATGCAAAATGCTACAGCATCCTATTGCACGAGTCTGTATCATGCAAAATGCTACAGCATCCTATTGCACGAGTCTGTATCATGCAAAATGCTACAGCATCCTATCGCACGAGTCTGTATCATTCAAAATGCTACAACATTCCTATCGCACGAGTCTGTATCATGCAAAATGCTACAGCATCCTATCGCATGAGTATCATGCAAAATGCTACAGCATCCTATCTCATGAGTCTGTATCATGCAAAATGCTACAGCATCCTATTGCATGAGTCTGTATCATTCAAAATGCTACTGCATCCTATCGCATGAGTCTGTATTATTCAAAATGCTACGGCATCCTATCTCATGAGTCTGTATTATTCAAAATGCTACAGCATCCTATCTCATGAGTTTGTATCATGCAAAATGCTACAACATCCAATCTCACGAGTCTGTATCATGCAAAATGCTACAGCATCCCATCTCATGAGTCTGTATTATTCAAAATGCTACAGCATCCTATGAGTCTGTATCATGCAAAATGCTACAACATCCTATCTCACGAGTCTGTATCATTCAAAATGCTACAACATCCAATCTCATGAGTCTGTATCATTCAAAATGCTACAGCATCCTATCTCACGAGTCTGTATCATGCAAAATGCTACAACATCCTATCTCACGAGTCTGTATCATTCAAAATGCTACAACATCCGATATCACGAGTCTGTATCATTCAAAATGCTACAGCATCCTATCGCATGAGTTTGTTTCATTCAAAATGCTACAACATCCTATCTCATGAGTCTGTATCATTCAAAATGCTACAACATCCTATCTCATGAGTGTATCATTCAAAATGCTACAACATCCTATCTCATGAGTGTATCATTCAAAATGCTACAACATCCGATCTCATGAATAATTAAAGTTAACGAATTTGACTGCATAGAATTCTTTTCATGCATCTCTCAACTCTGCCAGGTACAAAACAGCTTTTCATAAGTTCCATGAATTCACTATTATCCGTTGGGTACCAACTTTGGGGGTTACAGCGTCCCTATAAACCTCAAATTTAAAGACCCAAAACCTTTTATCCATCTGTCAAGACAATACTCTTGAGACTCTTTCTAATGCTGTTGTTGGGAACCATGAAAAGGATTCCTGAGTTACCTGAGGCAATGAAACCACATTATTCAACAAATAAAGCTGATAACTCCATGCATCTGATTTGTTTTCCCCAAGACAGTCCCCCTCCCAATGGTTTTAACGGACCAGTAAGTGTACCATAAAAATTGATCCAAATCTGTAATGTTTTCAACATAAAATAAGTTCAATTCAAACTGATGAAGATGCATACAAATTTTAAGAAACTGCTCACATGAATTGTGTTTCAGTCATTTTATATACCATGTTGGTTGTGCAAATGCACACATAAAGTGCCTCCATGTAAAAGGTTCCTTTTCCATTTACATTCTACTATTTATTATCTTTTACTTTTCTCTGTTTTGATAGGCATGATAGTTCAACAGCACTGAATTCACAGAGTTGTAACTTAAGGTACAACCAAATGTTTTAAACTAAATCAAGAGTGCACTGATGCTTCTGCACATAGTTGCAACTGAAAGCAGCACTAAATGTTTCAAACTGAATCACGGGTGCACTGATGCTTCTGCACATAGTTGTAACTGAAAGCAGCACTAAATGTTTCTATGTGACTCAAGGGTGAATTCTGCTGATACTGTTACATGTGCCCATATCTATGTCAACTTGTTAATCATCAAGGGAGGTAATGTCAATTAGGTTGATGATTTTGAACTATCACTAAGGTATTTTGGCTTGACACACTTAATAATGGCTTCATTTCCTTGATTACCATGTCATACTAAGTGAAATTATTAAGTGAACAGTTAACCAACCAGTAACAAAGAAGCGAAGCCATCTGTGTGACCACTTCAAAGTATACTGTCAGAAAGATTTAGCACCATAAAGGAGCAACTTTTTTCCTGTTATTGCTGGTTTCAATGGCACTTTCAAGAGACTACTGGTTATATCATGCGTAGGTAACAGAGCTAACTGCCTTTCCTAAGGTCACACTAAGGTCACTGACCCAGGCTGGCCTGAACAGGTATCAAACTTGTGATCCTTTGATTACAAGTCTGGTGCTCTAATGACTAAGCTACCACAGCACCCCTGAAATGTCTGAATAACTGTTCATATATAATATGTAGTGAGCATGCAAAAGGTCAAATGTTAATGGGTAAAGTAATGTCTGTTTGTCAAACTGAAAGCACAGAAGAAACTTACTGTTAACTTGAAATAAAAACTCTTTTTGTAACCATTTCCCTTGAAAACAACTGAAGGAAAATTTTGAAGCAGCATATGTACAGCTTTTGTAATGGATATAATGTTTGAGTGAAGTGCAGAATAAAGAATCCTGAGTGTATGACCCCTCTCCCCATCATATGCACAGGAGAAAGACATTTCTGTTTATTTGAATGAATTTTTGAACTTAAGAAAACATCTCTTTTTCTGGCAAAAATATTGATACTTACAAGACTAACAGAACTGACCTTACGATGGATGTAGGATAAGTCATCAACTAATGCAAAACAAGCATTTCAATAAACTACAGCTCAGACTGAATACATCAAAGCAGATGTGCACGTTTACTTAATCACATTTTTACAGATAAAGTTTAGTGTTTGGACAAGAGTCTGTCCTACTAAGTTCACAACTATCTTAGTCATAACGTGTCAAGCTTCATAATAAATGACAACTGTTTCAGATAGAAAATGGCAGATTTTAAATAATTTAAATAAATATTTGTGCTAATCTTTGGGCAGAGCATTCTCAAATCGGAAAGGTCTATTCAAAGTGTGGGCAACTAGCTGAAGATGCATTGCTTTCCCTGTGGAATTAGCCCCGTCTGTTAAAAAATTCACAAACTACCTCCCATTAGATTATTGTTTATGGCTAATGTAAAATTTACAGCAAACTCCCCCACCCCAACCTTTACAGATTACAATAAGCAGCCAGTGACCCTACAATTAGTTTTTATCTTGTAAAATACATAAATTAAAAAGGATTGCAGAAAGAGTAATACCATTTTGATCTGTCCTCAGTGTTGTAAATATGAATCTCGCTGCATATCTGATGCTAGCAGATAAAATCTTGTAAGAATCATCTCAATACTAGAGGCACACAAACTGACCATTCCTAACTTCTCAACTCTTCTGTGCTAGTCAAATAAATGTTTTTGTTTTTTCTAGATATTCTACGTGTCAGTCATAATCAGATTAAGCTATAGATAAAGATATTCTACATGTCAGTCATAATCTTGGGTGATCCCAGCTAAAAGATAATTGGTGCTAGGCTGATCCCAGCATTAAAGTGCATCCTGGGCTGATCCCAGCTTAAGTAGACTATGTGCTAGGCTGAATCCCAGCTTGCTAATGTATTATGGGCTGATCCCATCTTAACTAAATCTATGCTAGGCTGATTCCCGCATAGAATGTATTCTGGGCTGATCCCAGATTTGTTGACTAGAGCTATGTGCCAGGCTGAATCCCAGCTTGCTAATGTATTATGGGCTGATCCCATCTTAACTAAATTTTCAGAAGACGTGTTGATTTATTTTGTCACATACTGTCACATCAGGCTGCAGCTGCAGTACTCAACAATTTAAGTTCTACCTTGCAGGGATTAGATTCCATTACCTACAGGCTGGGCATAGTAACCCTTTCCAGGAGTCCGACAGGCTGCAGTGTATACTTCGTGGGATAAAAAGGAGCAACATTTCAAACAGTAAGCCCAGATTTTCTATTACATACAGGATGGTGGTGCAATTATCGGCTGTGTTAAGTGAGGGAGTATTTTCACCAGATGTGGATTTGTCGCTGCAGTGCATGTGTCTGGTGGCATTCTTTGGATTCTTGCGATGTGAATTCACTGTTCCGTCACGGCAGGGCATTTCTTCTAGGAGCTTCCTGAGGATTCGGGATGTGACATTTTCAACAGACAAATCTATGTTTTTACTGACCTTGCCATCTTCAAAAATGGACCCATTTCATGCTGGTGTCAAGATTTCATTCTTTCGGAATTTGCAGTTGTGTCCCATGTCCTGTATGGAGCAGTATTTGAGTCAGCGGCGGCAGGGTGCTTTGCTTCAAGGTCGGGGGCAAATGTGCCTTTATTTGTGGATTCCATGGGCCGTCCGTTTAGTAGGGAGCTTTTTCTGTCTTACTTGAAGCGCCTGCTGGCACGCATGGGCTATGATGAGCAAAATTTTTCTGGCCATTCATTTCGTATTGGAGCAGCCACAACGGCAGCTGCTGTTGGTATGGAGGACCATTTAATTAAGACTTTGGGAAGATGGTCTTCATCATGTTATACATGCTACATCAGAGTTCACCCTGACCGACTTCTGTCTGCTCAGGAACAGTTGTGTACATACATTTAGTATCATGTGCATCAGACACTCGTCCTTTCAAATGCATTTCACATTCAAAACTGGCACCCTCTTGGTGGATCTCATTTGATATATTTAATATCAAATTCAATTTGGCATTTTTCCCCAATTGGACACTCATAAGATATACTAATAACATAAAGGTCATGCCCATTAAATACATTTCATTTACAGTTTTAAATTCAGCTTAGCATAGATTTAGTTAAGATGGGATCAGCCCGTAATCCATTAGCAAGCTGGGATTCAGCCTAGCACATAGCTCTAGTCCACAAATCTGGGATCAGCCCAGAATACATTCTATGTGGGAATCAGCCTAGCATAGATTTAGTTAAGATGGGATCAGCCCATAATCCATTAGCAAGCTGGGATTCAGCCTAGCACATAGCTCTAGTCCACAAATCTGGAATCAGCCCAGAATACATTCTATGCAGGAATCAGCCTAGCATAGATTTAGTTAAGATGGGATCAGCTCATAATCCATTAGCAAGCTGGGATTCAGCCTAGCACATAGCTCTAGTCCACAAATCTGGGATCAGCCCAGAATACATTCTATGCGGGAATCAGCCTAGCATAGATTTAGTTAAGATGGGATCAGCCCATTATACATTAGCAATCTGGGATTCAGCCTAGCACATAGCTCTAGTCCACAAATCTGGGATCAGCCCAGAATATATTCTATGCCGGAATCATCCTAGCATAGATTTAGTTAAGATGGGATCAGCCCATAATACATTAGCAAGCTGGGATTCAGCCTAGCTCTTAGCTCTAGTCCACAAATCTGGGATCAGCCCAGAATTATATGCAGGAATCAGCCTAGCATAGATTTAGTTAAGATGGGATCAGCCCATAATACATTAGCAAGCTGGGATTCAGCCTAGCACATAGCTCTAGTCCACAAATCTGGGATCAGCCCAGAATATATTCTATGCGGGAATCAGCCTAGCATAGATTTAGTTAAGATGGGATCAGCCAATAATACATTAGCAAGCTGGGATTCAGCCTAGCACATAGTCTACTTAAGCTGGGATCAGCCCAGAATGCACTGTAATGCTGGGATCAGCCTAGCAATGATTGGGACTAGTCTTTTTACATTCTGATTCTAGTCCATGAGTAGCCCCCCCAGAGAAAGCCAAATATTGTTTAAATATTTTAATTAAGTATGGATGTTATATTATTTATGAGTTTGATGTTATAGAATATTGGTAATAATGAAAAGTGGCATGTCTGAGAGAAAGGGAGAGAGTGAGAGAGAGAGAGACAAATGCATATACTCATGTATCCTATATTTCTTACAATGCATGTATTAAATCTTTTCTCGTACAAGTCAGTACTGTTTTGTTGTGCATAAAATATGATATGTGTATCTTAGCTATGCTTCACCAGTGACACAAAACTGTGCATGCAAAAAGAAGTGCACAATGAATATGCATGAATTTGTTATTACCAATGCAGTCAAGACAATGCATATGCTGTTAAAATGTTACAAGTACACTGTAGTTTGATTATGGATTTAACACCTTTGCAACACAAAATATGAAATAACAGCAATATTACCATCAGCAGAGAGAGCTTTCAAGCTACTTTGTGTAACAGTACTAGCAGCACCAGAACTATAATTTTTCTTATCCGATTCTGTACTTCCAGGGAGTTGGAAATCCTCACTGGGACTCAACTGTAATGGAAATTGTCACACAATTATGCTTTGGTCAACTAGATCTTGGTCAACAGCTCCTCTTCATAACCATACACTTACTGATAATGAAAAGATACATTTATACATGCAAATGAAACTGGTCCCAAGGTCCATTCCAATCCATAGGGACTTAGAGAATATTGAAATCTTGTAATCATCTATACACTTACTGGGCATGAATGGATGAATTCAGATGTGCATATAAAACTGGCCTGTGGGTCTATCTTACCTCTCGAGATATGGGGGGGGGGGCAGAATTTAGAGGTGGGTTGAACAAAGTGGGGAGCGCAGAAATATGTGCTTTATCAGCACTCTCGTTCTGTCTGAAAACAAAAATTTCAGAAGTTATGGTACTATTACACATACATTTTCATAAATCCTCTTCAGAGAGATTTTTCAACATCCTGTCCAACAACTGAGGTTGCGTGCAAGGTGGATAACATATGGACATAGTTATGTTATAATATTGGTGACAATTTAGAGCTTCCTTATTGACAAGAAACTCTGACACTACTAATAAATTTTGTACATTACACTCAAATCAAACACCTTATACAAAATGATGCCCACCATCTTGTGGGTGAAACAGTCCATGTATTCTTAATATATGTACTTACACTTGTTTATATTAGACCAATGAAACTCATGTACTTCAAATTCTTGACTAACATGTTTTAAATCCTGATAACGTAAGTGGCTAAATATTTCAATGCTGTAAATGCAATTAAAAACTTGGGTTAAAGAAAAGTAATATTCTGCAAAAAATTTTAAAAAGTGATAACTGAAAGCGAAAGCAAAGAATATAAAAGACCCACCTTATTTGTATCTTTCAAATTTGCACTTGGTATAACAGGAAGATAGCTTGGAACTTTCTCTGTTGACGACACAGAACTTCAAAGGAAGAAAGAAATAAGCATGAATGTAATTTACCTAATGCCTTGATACTCATTTGGTCTGAATAAAATTAGTAAAACACACCAAAAAAACCCCATAAAAGACAAAGTGTGCATTCTGATAAATTCTTCCCCAATTTAAACTTGTGATGTGCAAGTGACAGAAATATTTTGCTAGCCTCAAAAGACTGCATAACCTTGAACATAATCAGCCATTACAACGGTCAGCTCTACTACACTTTTAGTGGTCTTCAGTAGCCATTGTAAATTAGGGGTGAAATGATACACCTTTGTCATGTATTGATACAATTCACAATATACAGCCTATGATACATTATTGATACACATATTAACATGATGGTCTTTTCATCTTTTGAAGGTCTCTTAGTTGTACGGAAGTGCCATTTGTTGTGGTGATATATTGTTTGTATTTCTAGTATGCAGATTACAGATAGACAGACTTATAATCTGTTTATATGCCATTCTCTTCCTCGACAATATTTTAAAAATACTTCCCAACAGACCACCTGTTCGGTGTCGGTGATTTTTATTCAACCTTTTATGCCATTTGAGGTCACTCCCTTTGACCAATCCTGATTAACTTGCCCGTTGTTTGCATTGCATGAATTGCTTTTAAAACATCATGTTACCAATTTCATGTCTTCACTTAAATTTTGAAGGAACTGCAGGGTTATTTTCAGTTTCCTTGTGCAAGGAAAATCGTAACTCGAATAAGTCTGAGTGTGGCAGCAGAGATGACTAACAACCAAACCCTTCACAATGTACTTCCTACACCCGCTCCCCTTCTACAAATTAAGGTGGCTATAACTCATGCAGCTTGGAATCTGCCTTTGTTGAGTCTGTACTAATTTTTGTTTATTCCACTGGCATGTTCAGTCACTGATTACATATATCAGCATAAAAAGAGACATTCCCAACTTGTTCCCCATATACGATTCAAGTACTTAACTGATCATTCAATTAGCCACTTCTGTGCAAAGTTTCTCTGCTGCTTTGTATCAAATTTAGATGCCAATACTGGTGTGTCACGCAGTGAATAAGCAACAGTTAGATCTGGCTACTGGTGATTGTTTTACTACAGAAACCTCTTTTAATAATATTGGTGAAGCACTTAACATGTATCCCCTCACCATCTTTCACGATTCTAGGTTATGGGTACATCAATGTGGTAATATAGGTACAATTACTTGAATAAATTAAATATTAACTGTTGTTCTGAAATTTAATACTAATATATTTTAACCAAAGCCTATTCAATCCTGAGATTTGAATGCTCTGCACCTTAAATGTCATATAAAAATGTCCAGATGAAACTTATTGATCGCTATGGAATTCAGGTAGCAAACTGGATCTAGAAAAGAGGACATCAGCTCTATCATAAAATATAACAAAGTAGTATGCATCTTTTTTAACATACCATACAATCATAAATACATCTCTCTCTCTCTCTCTCTCATACTGAGGCATAATTTTTATTTGATCATGAGGTGCAGTAAGAAAATTGTGATGCAATATCTGTCTCGTCATGGTTATTCATCTTCTAACTTTTCAATTCTAATGCACCCATATAAAATTTAAACAATGTATATTACAAACAACGTATATTACTAATGCATGCTGCTATAGCTCAATTACATCTGATACAAGTTAATTTTAATACTGACGATCATGTAATTGTTTCAAATCCTCAGTGTGGAGTCCTATATTTTTTCATACACGATCTCTTCCCCAAGATCAAATATGTTTTTACACATTATTTTTCAAACTTTTGGAGAATTTTTCTATACAAAAAATTATGAGACATACGACAAAGCGATTTGGATGACAAAATCCATGTTTATGTCGATCTGGAGTATAAGACGAAGCTAAGATTTTCTGGTCAAAAAGTATCATCTTATAGGTCATCAAATACGGTACATTAACTGTGCCCAAAAATGTCCATGTACATTAACACTGATTTTGCTGAATGTGTTTTCAGGGCATATAAATAACGACCTTCCAAAGGAATGTGGATGTATGAGGAACCAAATCAAGTGATTCATCAACATTTTAAAGGTATGTGTAACAAAATTTTTTAACAATGACACCCATTACTGAAATAATCAATACTAAATGCCCACCTGACCAGTACGATTTGTACCTTAGGATAGTATGCATATAGCATGCTAAAACCTTGAATGGTCACAAGTAACATAAAAATATAACCCAAGCATGAAAAGCAAATAGAGGTCATGATGAGCTTTTCTTGTAAGAGTCTGATACTAATAGAGACACAAAGCATGAACAGTTCCTGAGCAACGAACACCAAACACAAAATATAACCAGGTCAGTGAAGCATACAATATAGGCCATAGTAACCTACTGAAATTAGTTGTGTTCATGAAGATGCAGATTTGAAAAAAATCTGGTCATGGGCTGCATGCAAAAACTTGACCCAAACCTGTACAATGTGAAGTATATCGTAGTCAGCCCATTTTGTACAGGTGGTCTTACTAACAGAGATGTAAACAATCATCTAGTTTAATGGTTAACCTGTATCACAATACACAAAACTGAACCAAGGTCTGTGAAGCATAAATTGTGTTACAGTGACCTATTTTTGTGGTGATGCATCTTGATGCATCACCTCACCAAATCTCATGATTCTCAACGCAGTATATAAAAAGGATGCTTGGTCTGGTTTGGTTTGCCACTTTTCAGCACATAATAGGCTATACATGATAGGCAGTATATCTGGTGGAGGAAGAGCCCAGGATGACCCTAGGAAGAATCACTGACCCAAAGGAAACTACTATATACCCATAATGGTCAAACTGAGACCTGAACTCAGGTAGACACAAGTGAGATCTGTGAGTGATTTGTAAATACTGATGCTTTCAACCCCGTTAAAGAGTATACAGGATGCAAAAAAAATGGTGATGAGCTAAATACAGAAAGTTAACCTAATTCAGTAAAATGTTAAATGTTGATAGCAGTAACCATTCATTGCAGATATCTGGTACTAACAGAGATTTATTCAATCATCTAGTTTGATGATTCAAGCATGAACACAGCTTTGGAAATAAATGTAAAATACAAAATTTATCCACAGTGAGTGAAATATGAAATATGGGTGACAGTAGCCTTCTCTTTTGATGAGTGTACAATAGTCATCAAGATAAACTGCATCACCAAGTTTCATAATTGCAGGTATAATTATGTATACAGGATACAAAACGCATCTTTGGTCATGAGTTAAAAGCAAACATCTAACATAAGCCAGTAAAATGGAAATATAGTCACAGTGACCTTTTCTTGCAAGTGTTGTGCTAAAAGAGATGAATAAAATCATATAGTTTAATGATTCTAGCATGTACAGAGCTGAGAAATTAACTTAAAGGAAATTTGTAACTATTATCAGTGAAGTATGTTATATGGATCACAGTGACCTACTTTTGTGATGATGGTGCATTACTTGTTGTGATGCATCCCCTCAGTTTCATGATTCCAGGTATATCAGTACATAAACACTGTGCAAAAGACCTGAACTAAATGAAAAGATGTAACCATGAAAGTACAATTAATGTACTTGTAATGTTAGGTACCTTAGTCCCATCCCCAAGGGACAGGTGCTATGAAACCCTTTCTAAACTTTTGCTTTGGACGTAGGAACAAAAAATGGGTGAAATGGCTAAGTACAAGTATATGCTTTTATAAGAACAGATGTTGACATTCTAATACAATATCTCTCTTCACGAAGGTGAGCTAAAAAGGAATGTAAAGGCATTTCCAGAGTGTTTCAAGATGCAAGTAAATGCAGACCCAATTACTAATCAGTAAATGCAAGTACGCATACTGCCAAATTCATAAATTCCCTGTCTGTATCTTCAGTAATAAGTGTTGCCCAATTTAATTTATTTCAGAGACTTTCAATAAAAATTTGGTAGAAAATGAAGTACTGATAACCAATGTTCTGAAATGATTTAATTTGTACTGGAGATGTTGTCTGTAATAAAATAGATATATGGTGTTATACAAACTGTAACCTTCAGCACAAGTTCGACATAGTGTATTACCAAATAAATCACTGACACTATCCAAAAGGAAGATGCAAACTCACTCCAAACAAATTTCAAATCTTTCCTTACAATTCATAACAATCATAAATGTCCTGCTGTATGCGAAATGTTTACATGCTCTGTATTACTAAATAAATCACTGACACTGTCCAAAAGGAAAATGCAAACTCAGTCCAAACAAATCTCAAAACCTCCCTTACAATTCATAGGAATAATACATGTCCTGCTGTATGCAAAATGTTTACATTATGTGTAACACGAATAATCATTATTCTTATATTGCCAATGAAAAAAAATTATTTGATAAAAGATAAAAAATCTAAACCTTGTATGTATCAATCTGGCAACCAACATGTCAGAAATATAAGCATAGCATACCCAACTGATGACTTCTTCAAAGATTCAGATGTAGCTCTTGGTTCTGAAAGCATAATAATACTGCATATGAAATAATTTGCAACAAAACAAACCCGCAAAAGAAATTCTTTTGTTTAGAACTTGTACTTCAACATTCTTGTGAAAAAGTGAAAACTGGAACTTAAATTTCATCTACAATTATATACAATGAATCGTTTCAAGATATGACTATTTCTAGTAAATGAAAATTCTTGGCAGCCCTTCCCAATATTTTATGCTTCATGTATCAGATGATAATAAATAAATGAACTATAAATGGATTGCTGATAAGAAGCCGACCCACTTACCTTTGCCATTCACTTTGCTAAAATATGTTTAAAATTGTTTCATTGTTGAGTGTTCGATGTATGTGACATATTACCGATGGCTCCACAGAATATCATAGTAAGATGATCAGGCAATTTGAGACTGGAAGAGCAAACATTACTGATTATCAAATGATGGGAAAACAGAGTCACTTCAACAGACTGAGAAAGAGCAGTTCAATCCATCTAGAGCATTGTTTAATATAAGGACAGATTCTTCCAGGATGAAGTTCAATCCATCTAGAGCAGTGTTCTATATAAAAGACAGATTCTTCCAGGATGCAGTTCAAGCCATCCAGAGTATCTGAGCCATTTTTGTTCAAGTTATTAATTAAACTGCTCACTTATAGGCTGTGAGCCACACTAGTCACATGAAAAAATGGCAACTAGATGTAGGAACCAACAGTCTCAAAATCACAAGAAGATTATGCTGTTAACTAAACTACGCCAGCTTTTTTTCACATATGCCTTCCCCACCCCCCATTTGTGTTTCATTAATTTGGCTGCGCCAAACGTATCAGTTTTAGTAGTTTTTTTACTCTTTTTCCATAGTATGATTGGCACACAGTGCACAAAGAAAATTTTTTTAACAACAACTTGAATCAGGAAACATGAATTTGCATGATTCCATCATGGTGATCTGCTGCTGTGAATGACAAGTTCAGTTCTGCAACAAGTTCTATCATCATGGTCTCCCCATGAGTAACTTCCTCGGCTACTGGATCGGATGTAGTACTTTCAGTCTTCTTGGCAAAGAAGTGGGTGACTTAATGATGAGGCTTGTGCGTTTCTCCTTTGTTGTCTTTATGCTTTTTGTTTCCATGTGGCGCCAGCAATCATCCATTTCACCATGCTTAACAGATATGTCAATACAGTGCACTGTGCAGTACATACAGTGAGACACGTTTATCACCTTTCTGTAGGCCTGGATACTCTTCTGTGTATTTCATTTTGTACATCCAAGATGCAATGATGGACACACACTGCTTTTTAGCTATTTTGGGAGCTGGCGCTAGTTTCAAAGCTGGATGGTTCATCATCTGTATCTGTTTCATGGCATCACAGTCATTTTCGCCCCAGTCACCATTAATGAATGGATTCATTTGCTGCAAACTGTGCATGTACTCATTAAACTAAACATGACAATATCAAGGTACTAAACGAAACAATGAATAATACTGAGTTCATAATACAGAAGCCACAAAGAAAGTGTAGTTAGAACTTCGCAGATTCTGTAGTATTGTTCATGCCTGCAATTCATAATTTGTGAGCGATTTTTAGCAGAATTACATTCAAATCATAGTGGCAGGCGGGTCTGTGTTTTTCATGTATATACTTGTAATTAGAAGGTGTAGATATCAGGTTCTAGTTGCAGCAATGTGATTATTCAGGTCACCAACAGAACCATTTGAATCCTATCATGACAATACAATGTTTTCACTTCACTCATGAATTTATTTCCCTACATCTACTAAAAAAAAACATATATCCTCTATGTATTTGCAACTAAAATTTTAGAATTGGTGATTGAAAGTTGTCAGCTAGCCTGGGTATTTATCGAACCTGCAACCCTTGGATTACATACAGCAATACACAAAATACAATAAAATACATTATTAATACATATATCAACTTGAAGGTCTAGTCATCCTTAAAAGGACTATAAGTGGTAGAGTGGTACTGTTTCAGATGTGTCATTTCAGAATGTTTAAGATGTGTAACTGTGGCTGCAGACAGAGCTCAACTTATAAATTATTCTGATGCCATTCTCATCATAGACAGAATGATAAAATACATCCAAGAGACGACCTGTTAGCTGTGAGTGATTTAAATTGAAATTTGGCAACCATTTCAGGCCACTCTATTTTGATCTGATGCAGGAATCATTTGGGTCAAATTGTCATATGTTTTGTAATACATGAATGCTTCACAAAAGTTTTAGTGACTAGGATTAATCAGTGACCATTACCATCAACAGTTTCACATCCATACCACTACACAAGCCCCCTCGCAAAGAAACAAAAAATAAAAATATTTAAAAAGCTATTACCAATTTCGTGTCTTTGTTAAATTTGGAAGGCATTATGATGTTATCTTAAAAACTGAAGAAAATAAAAATAGTGCAAGAAAAATCTTATCTAGAATGGGTCCAAGTGTGGAAGAAGGAATGACTAACAACCAACTCCCTGACACAGTACTTACTGTAGATGCAAAACAACTACTGACATCTCACTCCAATGAATTGTCAATGTAGAGAATAAAAAGGCAAATTACTAATAATTATTCATTATCAATGAACATTAACATAACTTGTATAGGCAAGTATCATTTTGTGTTTATTCTTCACCTCTACTATCTAGACAGGATGGAAAGGTAGGTTAAGTTTTATCAAGCTGTCACTTTATGTCGTCAAGTTCTACAGCCCACATGAAAAGTTTACAGTTGAACTGATAATGCCCTTACATTATACATTTCAAGAGGAGATATATAGTTTGTACATATATCGATACAATTGTTGCCTGACACCTTGTTAATCATGCTGTTGAAAATGCTGATGAAGGTGGAAATGATACTAACTTACACAAGATCAGATGGAAGAACATAACTCAAGAGGTATTGCCACCATGATCCTTTTTAAAGACATAACTCAAGAGGTATTGCCATGCATGGTCCTTTTTAAAGACATAATTAAGAAGTATGCATGGTCCTCTTTAATGACAACTCAAGAGGTATTGCCACCATGGTCCTTTTCAAAGACATAACTCAAGTGGTATTTCCATGCAAGGTCCCTATTAAAGACATAACTCAAGAGGTACTGCCATGCATGGTCAATTTAAAGACAACTCATGAAGTATTGTCATGCATGATCCTTTTTAAAGACATAACTCAGAGGTATTCCATGCATGGTCCTCTTTAAAGACATAACTCAAGAGGTACTGCCATGCATGATTCATTTAAAGACAATTCAAGAGGTATTGCCATGCATGATCTTTTTAACGACATAACTCATGAGGTATTGCATTGCGTGGTCCTCTTTAAAGACATAACTCAAAGAGGCATTGCCATGCACGGTCCATTTAAGGACAACTCAAAAGGTATTGCCATGCATAGTCCTTCTTAAAGACATAACAAAAAAGTATTGCCATGCAAGGTCCTCTTCAAAGATGACTGGTTTTGCATTTGTCCTCCAAATTACTATTTTCTGCATGACCATATTTTTTGGTCAAGAAACCATTATTATCAATAAAACTACATTTGGTAAACGAGAATGGACACGATGCCATTAGGCATATAGGGAATAAGATCCCTTCAAACAAAATATATTATCTAATTATCTATATCTAGTCACCACAAGTGTCTCATTATTATTTCAACTTATTTTGAAATCATGGTCATAATAAATTTTAAAAAAGTAGAGAGCCAATCCATTTTAAAAAGTTCTCTTATAAAAAATGATCGTTCACCAGGCCTGAACATGCTGAACCTTACCCGATGCATCATATGGGGGCTTACCTGATGCATCAGATGGGGGCTGCCTTTGATCCCTACTTATAGCCTCATTTGGTAGCTCCTCTACTGGTGTCTCCCCATGTAGCACCTCATGGTCATCAGATGGTCCAAACAGGATCTGTAATACACAGAAGATCAAATATACAATGAAAAACTGAAGTCAAGGTTAACTTGATTTATATTTGTAAAATGCATATGCCTCCAATCCTGCGCAAAAAGTCTAACTACAAAAAGTTTGAAAAGGATAAATTTTAAACTTTTTATAAATGCATGCAAATATAATTACTATTATTTACATATGCATACCAATATGCCTATCAAAATTTATTTCTCTACCTCAAAGCTGTATCACTTAACTGTGTTTTGTAAAATAAATAAAGTCCCAAAAATAAAAAAAAATGTGCAAAACAATTTTGTTTAGTAACTGTCTGCCTCATTTTTAACAATTTTTTACATAGGCACTAGCAGAGCATGATTTACTCTGGAGATTGTTGATCAATTCATCTCAAAGGTCGAGGTATGCAAATGAACAAAAGTCAGTGTGCACAAATTGTTTTTTTCTTACCTGACTTGCCATGACTATGACTTTTGACCTTTTAACCTCAACATCTCTATTACCCTAAGAAAATCCACAAAGTTTGGTCAAGGAACACACACAAAAACACAACAAAATTTCTGAGAACTATAATGACCCTGACCTTAGACATTTTGACTTTGTATGGTAAAGAAGTCAAGCTAGTGTACTGAAATGAAACTGATAACGGATGGACATCAAGGTATAATACACTCCACCTTATGGTGAGCATATAAGACTCTAGTCAGGTCATTTACAAAATGTACATATGCTTGCCAAATTTCATTTGTCAACAAAGAGTGGTTTCTTCACATTCTTGGTCACGAGCTTCTCAGGATGGATAAACATACACAAGGACAGACAGACAGAACCAAATAATGACACCCCTGCTACATGCAGTGAGGGTATAAAAAGAGGTAGAGGTAACATGACTAAAAACTCTACCCTCCCAACCAAGCAGTCACCGATACCCATTTGCAGCTGTGTTTACTGCAGCAACCAAGGTGAAGTACCTATTGCCACCAGCACACAAAAATCACCATGCTGGGTCTATACCTCATGATCTGCTAATCGGTAGCCTGTCCTGAAATCCACAAGATCTCACTGTTGCTTTGGTAAATATAAGGTAAGTTTAAATAGACGTAAGAAGAGAATATTATCTTGCATCAAATCTACTCATGATTAATCAAACAAGTGTATCCCTGCCAGAAAAGGAATTTCTGGTGATATGGGGAATATTTTCTTATACCAATGGTATGAAAAATTACCTTTACTGTGGCAAAAAAAGAAGAATGTTAATGTACAGTTTATAACAATAATAATAATAATAATAATAATAATAATGTGACCTTAGCACAGTGCCTAATCTTCAGAAGCTAAGCACTTTACAATATTAGATGACACATAAAAACACATACAACCACTAGATTACAAAAACAAACACCATGAAATTACAAAACAAAAACATTAGTTAAGGAAGTAAACATTATTAAGTCTTTAAGCCTGTTCTTGTACTTGAAATAGATGAGTTTTATGAGCACTCTTGAATGAGATCAGTGCCCTCGTGTCAAAGATCTATGGGCAATTCGTTCCATGCAACTGGGCCCTGGTACACAAAAGAATGATGTAGCCAGTGAAGGTTACAGAACAGGGGGGAGGTGTGCTCAGTTCTTGTAGTCCAAGGATGATCTGAGCAGCAGTGTTTTGAACTTTTGGAAGTTTCTGTAGTAGATACTGAGATGAACCAGAGAGAAGTGGATTACAATAGTCAGTCTTGAAAGTACCAAGGAACACACAAGTCTTTTAGTAGCATAAACTGAAAACATTAATTATAAGTAACCACTGTTGATAGAGCAATAACATCCAAGAAATGTCATCAAATCAGCTTCAAACATATGAACGCCTTACCAAAACAATTCTAATATTTGTCAAAAACCTTGATTGGTGAGGAAAAAACTTGACAAAATATCACGAAGGATTTAGTCTTTTACTAGCATGAACTGAAAACATTAATTATAAGTATACACTGTTGACAGAGCAATAATATCCAAGAAATGTCATCAAATCAGCTTCAAACATATGAAAGCCTTACCAAAAGATTCTAATATTTGTCAAAAACCTTGACTGGCGAGGATAAAGACTTAACAAGATATCAGGAAGGATATAAATTGCATTTACTTGCACAACATCCTCAAAAAGAACAAACAGGGTTCTTACAGATAACTGGATTCAATATTCCATGACTTTTCCCTGACCACACATTTCATGTCAAACACAGACATGCACACACTTTCCATTGTCAAACATAAAAAACAAAGGAATTAACCATATTTTTCCAATGATTAGCTCACACTTCACAAGACCACTACCAGGAGCCAATCTGACAAATCTTTTTTTATACACCTAGGAAACCTATTCTAAACCCATCCTATATTTTTCAAATTTGAGAGCATGGATAAGGAAAAACCGTGAACATTACATGTTGTATTTCTCCGCACACTCTTTATACATTAAAAAAAATGTCTATAGCCATAGTTACTGCATAAATTTTCAGGTATGCTCATCCAAGTTAAAATTTCCAGGATTGAGACTACAAAATCCCTGACTTCAAGTTACAATTTCAATTTTTCAAGACTTATTATTAAATTCCTGGACTTTCCCAGACTTACCTGAAAACTGAAATTCCCTGCATTTTTCCTAACCCATGGGAACCCTGAGAGAGTCATACACAGAAAACTGTGAGGTGATGTTATTATAAAATGAAAATGTATTAAATGTTGTTAGGCTAATGATATCTACCAATGCCATTTTTACTTTCACTACTGGATGGTTGGTTGGTGGTTGTTAATGGCACTGTCAGCACTTTGATTTTATTCTGCCAAAGGTACATTTCCCAAGAAAACGCAGAGGCAGGTGCCCCAGGCTGGCTTGGGTGGGTATCAAATCTGCAGCCCCTGGATTACAAGATAAGCATTCTAGCAACTAAACTACTGTGGCTCCCTTCACTACTGAAATCTTTATGCATCAGTTACTTCATCTTACAAGCAATAATTGATCTCAAATACAAACTATTTTTAAGTTTAAAGATTAGTAGGTACCAACAATCATAGTGATAAAAAAAATTAAACTGCAGTACACCAGTTCTATAAATGCAACCTATTATCCCAGCACATTCAAGAACTGTGAACTCCACTATGCACTGAAGATATAGATGAAGTGAGCGAGATGTTACCTTGTTATTTAGACCACCTTAGCATTATAGACATTAACCTGTGGGAAGGTCTCACATACCTGAGCTGAAACTATCAAGAGTTCTACGACTCTGGTTTGGTGTGGCGTGTCCACAAGACAGGCAAGAGATGCATTACCTCCCCTGAAAATACAAAAGAAATGAGGCACACAGTCAGCATTATTCCAATATCTAAATCTTTACACTGATATTCATGTAGTTTTAATCTTTTACAAGATATATTATTGACCACTGTGTCAAAATTACTTAAATCTTTTGAAGTTTAAAGCTGGGTAGTTGTAAGATAATATTTTATATTTCCCTGAATGCATAAATGCAGATTATCATCATTATACAGTAAAATGAAACAGGTGATTGGAATGCACATACCAACTCTGATTAGGCATTCTGTATATCAAGCTAGAGATAAACAATGACAAATATCTATTTTTGCACATTTAAGGCTCATGGTTCCTCATCTATAAACTTACAGCTTGCTGAATTTTGCAATTTCATTTGAAATCACCCATAAACACATTCACATATGATGTGGCAAGCAGTTCCACCAACTTGGATGTAATGGGAATCATCGAAGGTAAAAAATATTGCAATGAAGCGCATTTAAAAGGGTTAGAATGCTTTGATTAGAGATACAATACTGAGATTTGTGAGTTGCTAAGGGTTATAAGCTACTGATGTTTACCCTTTGTGGTTGGGTGTGTTAGTGTAAGTGGCTGTCAATTTGCCATCTGTGGAATTGAGTATAAACAACATCATTCATTGGACTGATATGAATATCATCCACAATGGAATAAAAATGTCTTGCCACCATTGCTAGATGATGTGCACAGGGAAGGAAGGTATGAATAAAAATCCAGATAAACCTGACTTGTGCATCCACAAATGATAAGCAAGTGTTTGGTAATGTACTATAAGCCACAGTGAATCTGGATATGACATCTGACATATCTACCTTTATTACAGACAATGCCAAGAGTTCATTTCTTTCTCCTCCAGTTGATACTGATGCTTCAAATAACAGAACAATCAAAATCTTTAATCAAGGGATTTCACTGAGGGCTTAATCAGCAAAATTGTTCATTTGAATACAATACCAATTGAGATGAATATTGCTTGTTTTACCTCTACATAAGAAACAGACACTTCTTATGTCCACCTAGTAGACAGCTAAATGATCCCACTGTGAATATTGCTTTATCAGCAATAAACTATACCTGCCAATTTAGAAACAGCCAGAAACCTGTACAACACCAAAGTGGTTTTGTGCTATGTTATTCAATACTGAAAAAGATTTACTGTCACTAATAAGCAAAAAAAATCTTTATTTTTCAATGAATGTTTTTTTTTTCATCACTGATGACAATCAAATCCCAGTTGCATAAAATGACAGTATCAACTGATTATACTGGCTGCAAAATATGGTGATATTATTTCCTACTATAAACCAGTTGTGCTGTTATCATAAAACACAAAAGGCAGCTGTGTCAACTGCACCATCTGCTAGGGAGTATATAAACCTCATAACGATGAGACAAGGTGATCATCTGAATCAGAAACTTTTCCTCTGATGAGGTACAAGGATAAGGAAACTGGTCAGAGATGGGGGGGGGGGCAACTAGACAGCTCAGGCAGCCTATTCAAACTCTATCAGCCTCGTTTGTATCATTGATTGATTTTCTCTGTTCTGAAAACAACATCATTTTTACCAATACTTGTAATTTAAGTACTCACTGTGGGCGTAGTAACGTTGGTCCAAATACGATTCCCAAGTTGCTTGCATTCATTTGATTTTGGTCACTATATGATGCTACTCTGAAATTATGGGGAAAATACAAAATAGAAACAAGACATCTTCATACTGAGTTGCTGAAACAACACTACTTTTGCAAAAAAAAAATTAAATTCATGATAAACCCTATCTGCAAAATTTATATGCAATAAAATTTATTATCTTATCAGCTTTAAGAAACATATTCATTTCCACTGTAATTTTATGATTTAATAAATTCTTTTCAGTTAAAAATTACTTTCCCTTACAAAACATGTATCTGCAAGCTTTCTGTAATGCAGAAATACAAATTATTCTGCATGCATGATTGTACAGGAGTGAGTTTTTTTCTCAATGTTTAAAAAGAACTTATTGTCCCATATGGAGAAGGAAATCCAATGACAGTGAAGGGTTTCATGCACTTCTATGATCAAGCCTCCTGTTTTATGGAAGAGAAATTCAGTCTAAAAGGCGATACATAAATATCTTAACCCTTTCACCGCTAGGTAACTACAAGGGAAAGACTACCTTTCAACACTAAGTAACTTTCAAGATCTTAATAAATGTAGGCAACATATTTTCAATGACTTGTATAAATTTCATTTCTTGTGATAGGAATACATATTTGGTACCACTGTAAAGAAGACAAATTCAGGTTTCTGAAAATATTCTCACAAGCAAGTTTAGTCTCACACAGATGATTATACAGGTAAATCAAAAGGTAAGTTAAAGGAAAATTTCACTGTATTCTCTATAAAATGTTGAAGTGTTTGAAGAGTAATATGTGGTCTGTTTTTGATCCATTGTGGTGTTCTTACAAATCACGGCTTGAATAAATGCAATGTTATCTCAAAATTCAAGCAAATCCAAAGATGTGTTAACGTTATTTCTACAGATATTTAAAACCTGAAGTATACAAGGTTTTATGTTCATTTCAAGTCTACCTTTAAATGGTACCATGGCTTGATCCAGATATTTCTCTCCTTGAAATATATTCTGACTTGAATTGCCGACGACAGTGGTCTAATATGAATCTTATTTTATGCAATTTGTCACCTTGAAGATTTTGACTGGTTTCATCACTGCAATGCAGGTAGCATTTTACCTGAACAAGCCTGTCACGTGACATAATTTCTCCGAAATTCAATCAAACAAGCCAGAATTTCTCACTTTTATACCAATACAATTCATTTCTGTCGAATTTCATAACTTCCATCAATATCAACAGGCCATAAAATGCCTTTATTTCTGATAACGTGACATCAGTCCAAACACCTTTGTGTTGATTTGGGTCAGTCTTTTGCTTTAGGTGTGCGTTGGTATTTGTAAATCTTGCTATTTTTGAAAACACATAGTCACTATAAAATAGCTGAAAATATTCAAGAGATGTTCCTGATCCATCAAATACTCATGTTGGACCTACACATTCAGAAAATGTGTGAATATTACGTTCTGTTGGAGATTTTGTCCACTGTCTCCCTCTCTTTTTGATTTATCTTTACAAGATCAAAATTGCCGATATTTTCAATTATTTTGTTCCCAGATAATTCTGATTCATCAAACGAGTCTGCCATTTTGGATGTCCTTAGGCGACTTCAAAGATTTCCATTTATAGATCAGAAAAACCCCTTTCTTGTAAAGAACCTACCTTAAAGTCTGAATGTATCCAAATAGTATGCTAATGAATCAATGTATGAATTAAATATTTACTATAGGGGAATACCAGACATTGACCAATCAGAGAATTTATTACCAAAACGATAAAGGTATGTGAGACTGGAATACTGGTCTACAGTGTTGAGTGGGAGTTATTGTTCCTGGACCGCTTTACCGGTCTGTAGTGTTGAATAGGGTTAAATGCTGAATATAAGATTGGTATCATTTTCATTTATGACCAACTAGATGCCATAAAAGGTCTTCTGGTGAAAACCTCATGTTGATATGACTTTCCGTTTAGTTGTAGCAATATCAAGATTTTCATGATGGCTACCAAGTGGCCGTATTGGACATAGAATCAGCACCATTTTCATTTAGGAACAATTAGAAATCTTAAAAAGTCTTTTCGTGAAAACCATATTTTGATATTACCATCCATCTAGGAGGAATAGTAATAACAAGAATTTAAAGATAGTGACCATACAGGATGCAAAACTGGTACCATTTTCATTTAGGATCAAGTAGAGATCATAACAAGTCTTTTAGTGAAAACCCCATGCTGACAGGACCATCCATTCAGAAGTAGTGATGACAAGATTTTCAAGATGGCCACAGTGTTGGCCATATTGGATGTCCAAGCAGCACAGAAAAACCTGTCTTGTGAGACCACCCATTCTGTCAACAAAAAGCAGTCTGTCATGACTAGTGGTTTCTCATAACAGGTTTGTGCAAGATTACCATTTTCAAGGTCAAAATGCAGCAGGTGTAAGAAGGTAAAGTTTCCACAATTCCATTTTACTTGTTATTCGCAAGTTACTGTCAAAACATCGCAATAATTTCATCTCATTTCAACTCCAAATAAATATCAACATCTATCATAAAATGTTTGCAATTATATTGTAAGAGAAAGTGTACTTGTGGGTTAGAATTCGAATCATAAATTTCATAATGTAATATTTATCCTGTCCATAAGTTAACTTGAGGAGAAGAAGTGTGAAAACTTGCGCTAACAGAAAAAGAGACAGATGATGGATGACATACAATGGAGAACATGACATCCCATCAACTCTTCTATGACCAGTAGACCTAAACACAAGACAAAATCGCAAAAAATTCCTGAAAGATTTGACCACCAAGAAAATAACTGCACTGCATATTTTGTGGCTTTTGCACAAAAACAACTGAAACTGGTGGACGTGGAGCCTGAAGTCTTGTATGAACTGATACCAAATAAAAACAAACAGAATCACTTGTCTGGCAGCATTTTTGGTTGAAAAACTCCAAGAAAGGTGCAAAAATAACTGATAACCATGCCATCTGTCAGGAATGTATGTGGGGTAAAGTTTGTGGGTGGAATGATGAACCTGACTCCCCACATCTGCCAACATCATCCCATCGTAGCCACTAATTTGGTCACAGTAAGATGAAAATTAAACAGGAGCAGATGAACCCATGTTTTAGAATGTTTCCAATCAATATTCACTTAAGGTGATGCAAAAAAAATTAAAGTTATATGGAATTTTAACTTTTTGTTCACTCCTTAATATTACTGTACACTCTGTACAAATTTTCCAATTTTCCCCCATCTAAGGCAAAACAATGTCTTATATTGCAATATAAAAATTCTGGCAACATTCGACCCTACCAAGGACACACCGCAATAGCTGATCTGGGCTGATCCAATGCTAGAACTAAATTCCTTATCCTTGTTCAGATAATCAAGGTACATACAGCCAAGACTGTACCATACTTTTTACAGATGCTTTGATTCTATTGTAAATCACAATAATTAGGATAAAATTCAGTAAATTCAGCATAATTGGGCACAATGTGGCTACATTTTTCACACGAACTTTGTGCAAATTTCATGCTCCATAACATTTTGTGATTTATATAAATTAGTTTTCTGATTTACTTTTGTAAATGATGCATGAGTACAGCACAAGTCTTCCTGTTGGAGAAAGGTAGACCATCTACAAGGATCTGAAGCCGCTTGGTCACCAGTTCCTTCCCAGGACTACATGTCATGTTCTCCTGTTGGAAGAGAAACGACAACTAAAATGTTACATTATGGCATATGCATGTATTAAGTTTAACAGTACATTAGTACAATACTGGCTACATGGTACTAATGAAAAAAGTTTTAAACACTGAAAGATATAAAAACTGCAAACATGTTTGAAAGATAAACTCTCCAAAATAATGGAAAACAAAGAATCCTTTAAGAAAAAAGACAAGACATAAAGATGTAAAAATTCTTTAAAAGGAATATAAAGTAGAACAAATCCTTAAACTGAGAGTCATAATCTGAAGAAGAAAAAGGCCAGTGCTTACATCAAGAATAGTCCAGATGTAATAGGATCCAAAAAAGAGGTTTAGAAGCAAATGTCTGACAATGCAAAAATCCTTGCACACAACTTTCGGTATGGTCTTGTTCCTGTCATTCTGATGCATCCACATGCAAATTTTCATGAATGCAGCCAAAAGTGGGTTCAAGATATTGAAGCTACAATTAAAATGCAGAAGCCATCCAAATGTGAAAATTAGGTTACAGTGAACTATGCTTGATATGACTTTGTTACTGTCCTTGACCATTCACATACTGTCATACTGTAGGTGAAAAAGGATTCAAGATATTGAGGGTATAACAAATGGGCAGCTGAAAATACAAAAATCAGTTTAGCATGAAATTTAGGCCAAAGCGCCCTAGTTTTGGTATGGTTTGGTTCCTCACTCTAAGATGCACCAACATATCAATTTTTATAAGTAGGTGAAATGGAGTCTAAGATATTGACAGCATCATGAATTAACAAATAAACAGAAAGATATGAATGACTGATCACACACATGAATGAACAAATAAACAAAGACACAAATGACTGAATTTACAATCAAACACATGAGTGAACAAAATGAACACATAAAGACATGAACGACTGAATGTATGATGAAACATATGAATGAACAAATAAACACACAAAGATATGAATGACCAAATGTATGACCAAACACATGAATGAACAAATAAAAACATAAATGACCAAATGTTTGATCAAACACTTGAATGAACAAAATAAACACAGACATGAATGACCGAATGTATGATCAAACACATGAATGAACAAATATGCACACAAAGACATGAATGACCGAATGTATGATCCAACACTAGTGATGGGAATCGGTTAGAAGTTCATAATCGATCATCAGTTCCACACAACTTACTGATAATCGATTATAATCAGCTACTACAAGTAAATTTTTATTTTTGTTTGTTACAGAGTTATATCTTTGTTCAAGAGTTCAAAATGTTAATAAATTTACAGGAGTAATTTTTACATATATATATATACTTTAACCTAATAAAATATTACATTTTTTATTGCTTTGTGTTATTTTTGTTCTACAAAAGCAACTTTCTTTGGCTTATCAGTTTTATGCAACTGAAAGACTGTTGCAATCCCCCAGAACACTTTAATTGATACATGAATTGTCTGTTGTTTAAAATATAGAGGGATATGCTTTTCTTGCTTGTCATTATTTACTAATACTACAATCAACGCAGTTTAGATTTAAACAACAAAAAAAAACATTAAAAAAATCTTTCAAATTTATTAACTGAACAATTTATCAGCAAAATCATGTAATTATGTACAGATAGAACAGCTAAAGCTAAAATTCTTAAAACTTGATTAAAATGTTATCCACATTAACAAAATCAAAGGTACAGATCATGTCATTTTTCAGAATACTGATTATTGCACTAACAATGAACCAATAATTCACATTTTACATTTAAACTGAAACAAAACACCAAAAAATGTTTACATTTATTAACTTGACAGTATAACAGCAAAGTCATATAACGATTTAAAAAATCGAAGACCAGAATTCTTAAGACTAGATCATGTTATCCATATTACAAGTTAAACAGAAGGTACAATAAAATACAAATCAAATGTTTGAGTAATACTGAACACAAATCATTTTTCAGAATACTGCTTATTCTTGTTTTGTTACACTGACACTACCAATAGTCAATGTTTTTGTTTAAGAATATTATCAAGTCCACATTGTCACAGCTTAAATGAACCCGTTTCTTGCTGACAAGATGTCCAGCCAGACTGAATACCCTCTCACTGGATACAGATGATGCCGGAATACTTAGGTACTTCTGAGCTAGTAAGCTTAGATGGGGGTAGAACTGGCAGCTTTGTTTCCACCACTGTAACATTGTGAGATTGGTATCAGACAGAGCAGCAAATAGATATCTGGAAACCTCCTGGTGGATGACATCTGTTATTAGCTGTTGATTTTCACCAAGGCAAACAACATCTTGAATCAATCATCCATGTCAACATTGACTTTTGCTTTCTTGTTTGATGGACTTGGTGTAACCACGGTTTTATTGTTGTCATCTCAGACATTTAGTAGTTATGGTACTATTGGTAGAGGGGCTATGTTTCTGAAGGCTGTTCATCACCAGTCCCTGGCTCCGCTTTGACATTCACTTTGACATCAGCCATATCAAGAGCAACCTTCAGAAGCAGAGCATGTCCATCTGCTCACTCACTGTCAGGTAGAAACTCAAGATCCTTCATAGTATGATTCAATAAACAGCCCAACAAAGCTAGATCTTTGTCCTGTGTTCTATTGTCAAGTTCTTGTCTCATTACATCTTTAAGTTTGGCAATTGGAGGTAGATCATTAATATTCGTTTCTACACATTTGGCAAGTTTAAGAAGTATTGGGAGTAACAGCTATGTCAAGAACATCATGTAGTTCCTCTTTCACTTTTTTCCAAGCTTGGTCTTTATTCTCAGCTAGTTTGGAGGACACTGATTTACAACCTGGAATTTCATACTTAAAATGTAAAGTTTGAAACATTTAGTTATGGTAGTCAGTACATGTATTTGGAATATTCACTGTGTCTAAATATAGTGAAAATGATAAATTTATGTAATTAGACAAGACATCATTATATTTAATGAAACATTGTTTAATTTAGGTATGAGAATTCAAAATTCAACACCTTACAGCAGCATTGACGTCTAGAATCAAATGGATTAACACTTTTTTGTTTTCTCACTGTTAATTTAAATAAATATTAATAATTTATAGTGTTATCATTCAAAACTAACTCTGGATTAAGAAGCATCATAAAGTTTCTAAAATATTTATGGTCAACGAGACTCAGCGGAAGGACTTTGCCAACAATGAGTTTCAAGAGTGCGTCATCAGTTTCTTTATGCTTTGTAGCTGACATCATCTCCGTTGGCTTCTTAAATTGTTCATCAATCTTAGTCTGTTTGGCTGGGGAGGAAACATCAGCACCTCTTGTTGATCTAGTTTCCTTGTGGTCATGATCAAGATGAAAGTTCAAATCTGTAGTATTGCCAGGAATACATTTGAAATAAATGTTTTTATATTGAAATAAAAGCAAACAACAAATCATTTATGCACAAGTATATTAAATCAACTGAATCAAATTAACTGTAAAAAAACGAGAAAAGAAAAGGAGGATTTAAATTAATATTAAATTTGCACATATATTTAAATTTAATTTGCAACATTTTAAAATGTGCTCTTTTATGTTTTTAAATAGTCACATATCTCAGGGAACATCTGTAACAAACATCAGAGATCAATTTCCATCATATATGCCTAATAGCAGGATAATCTTCTGATCATTTGTGTATTTCAAGCACGATATTCACATAACATGCAGCTTTATTATGAAAAGAAATATGAAGTATTTTAACAGAAAACAACACAATCTTTTATTTACATGCTATATAAGAAAAAAAGTACAAACTACACAAATGATTTAATGAAAACAAAACTCTGGATTTAAAATTTTAGATACTGGAATTCCATGAAACATTTTGATTCTCCGAAACGACAGTCACCAGATGCATGGTCCATTATGTAGACAGCATATATATGTGGTAATTTCACAATTGCAGGGTATATCAGGGTGCTCCGTCTCCTAATAATTGCATTCGTCACTGAGGACTATATTTTTTTCCAAATTATCTTAAAAGTTTCCAACTATGGAGTATGGTTTTTTATTTGGAAGTTATGAAGGGAATAAATAATTCACATCTACTGTAGAGGATCGGAATCCTAAATCATACTGTTCACACAGTCCTACAACGTAAGACGTATCACATAATTTGTTTTGGTGTAGCACCAAAACACAATTAGAATACTGTTCTTTTCTTTACAGTATGTATTGGAGTACTTGTTTGCCAAATATCTAAAGAACCAAATGTATCCCCTCGTTGACTTCAATGAAAATAGCTGGACCTACCTTTATTTGCGTACTCCTTTCTGCACAGTTTGCATACGACCTTTGTCATATCTAAATTCTCCTTTGTCGGTGGACACTCCTGTGCTTTGTAAACTCCTAAGTATGCCCAAACACGAGAAAAAGCTTTTCCTCCAGGTTATGGATATACTGTTTTGGGATCATTTTCATCTATGGCATGTGTATGATATTTAGCGGCAGTTTTAAAATTTTGTTAGGAATCCTCGAGTTTTTTTCCCAACAAACAAGGGGAGGGAGCTAGTCTGTGCCGAGTGCTTCACAGTTGTCTCCCTTACTGTGCAATCGATTATGGAGTTTCACAATTGATTAGCGAAATTGGCTCCCCCAACCAAATGATTATCAATTAGAATCAATAATCAGAACAACAACATCCAACATATGAATGAACAAATAAGTACACAAAGACAATCACACTGCAAATAGTTTGCTTTATTGATAAATGAAAGCTGCTTTCATACACATCAACTGACTGTGCTAACAACTGTCATGTGATCAATCAACCAGCAGTTGATAATCTTTCAGTCCTTCAATAAACAATAAGGCATATCACCAATGTATATCCATTAGTAACTGGTATAAGATCTTGTCAATAAAAATAGTGCAAAAGAAGTCATGAAATTTGTTGACTGTTGTTGGACTTTGGTTGGTTATTGCCACATACATATACCCTCACCACCAGAACTTTATCTCTGCTCAGCAAAATCCATAAACATAAATGTATCCCAACACTATAAGTCACCATATAACTATACTGATAGGCTTCAAATTGGACTTGATCATATTCATTTCCTGAATGTGGTCAGAAATGGAGACATTGGCTTCAAATCATTCTAATATACATGGACTAATTGTCGTTGTAAAGCTATGATTATACATCTATTGTAGGTTATGTAAGTTATTAAAAGTTTCATATTTGAAATGGGACTGTTCCGGTGGCCTTAGTGGTTAGAGCATCTGCATCGGATGTGGGATGTCATGGGTTTAAACCCCCGCTGAGTCATACCAAAGACTTTAAAAAATGGTACTAGCAGCTGCCTCACTTGGCATTCAGCATTAAGAGGTTAGTGTTAGGACTGTTCAATCTGGTGTCAGGACAATGTGATTGGTGGGACATGATGCACCAGTGCTAGATATCACTATAAACTGCCACACTGCATACATCATAGTGATATGACTGGAAAATTCTTAAATGCACGCACACGAACACACACACACGCACCAACACAAGGAGAGTTTCTGAAGTTCATGCGAGTTTATTAGAAAGAAATTAAGCATTCAGATTCAAATGGAATTTTTGCATTTTTGCATACATTTTTTAAGAAATTACTGTTATGGATACAGCAAGATCAGTTGGTGAGGACACTATTTAAAATATTTAGTTGCCAGTTGTTTTATACATGCACGTTATCAATGCTTGGTTCTGTGCAAAAAATTAAATATTCAAATAACTACCCACTGTTTCGAATACTGTTAATTTAAGATGGAGCAATCAATAAGTTGATTAGTGCATCACTGAAGCCCCCGTTTTGCAGACCTCCCTCCCTATTTTCATATAGCAAAGAGGATATACATGCAATATTTTCTTCAGTTAAATGATTTGTCTGGATATCGCATGATACACAATGGCAAATAATGGACCCTGACAGTTGTTTCACTGCATTAGTGTTCAGCACAAAATGAAAATATGGTGCTAATTAAAAGAAAGTTCTAAAAATCTTCCTTTTGAATAGGGTGACTGGTAATATGTTGTACTGAGGTACACCTATATCCTGCAGCTAGCTTTCAGACAGCAATGTGCTTAACTGGGAAAAAAAGTTAAGCAGGTGGTCACTTAGTTATAATAGGCCATTTATTATGCCATACTTACATGTGGTGTCAAAAGCTTTCTCCAAGTTAAAAAAATGACAACTATATGCTCTTTCTTTAAGAAAGCTTCTCTAACAAAATGCTCCCAGTTTAACAAGATGGTCTACTATGCTTTTCCAGACATATGAATCCACATTGAATGTCTGATGGTAGTTTGTTGGACTCCATATACCAGAGTAATTTATCATTTATCATCCACTCCATGGTTTTGCAAATACAGCATGTTAAAGATGTGGGATGAAATCTGGAAGGGTTGGTTTGGTTTTTTCTAGATTTAGGTACTGATTTCACTGCTGCTTCTTATCAGTTTCCCAAATCCAATTGCAAATATTTAATAGTGTAATGCAGGCAGTATCATGTAAGTGTTTGAGAAGTTGATAGTGAATATCAACTGGTCCTGCTGAAGTGTCATGGACTGGTTGGGATTAAAGTTAGGTACTTTCCTGGCATGTTGTGTTGAATCAAGAAATCAACAAAAATGTTCATGAGATCTCCATCTATAAACCCCAATGTGTCCACTCATGAGGGGTAAATTTGATGTTCTTTTGTACTAATATGCTGGCTTCATTAGAGAGGTCAGCCATCACAGAGGAATACTTATAAATACAAACTAGTTCATGCCAAGACATTCTGGCTGCAAAGTATGGGTCACTGCTAGTCATGGGGGCTGCTCAAAAGGATGACCACTGTGAATTTTTCTGGTAATTGTTTATAGCAAATAAGCAATATTCCTTCTAAGTATGTTATTTCACATATCACCACAGAGAGACTGGTTCAGTAGCTCATAAAATAAATAGCTTCTATCACCATGCAGTAGCACTGTTAGTCTGGCTCATGCCCAATGCAGCCTAGCACCCTTCACTCATAGTCTAATTAGTAGCAGTGTTATATTACTAGATTTCAATATCTCACTACAAAACATAATAAAATCTTAGATCACAGATCTATGCACAGAATACTGTTGTGTAACAGTTTTTGGTAAAATCTCTGTTTAAACTATTTTTAAATTGTCCGTACCCAAAAACCCCATCTTCACTGTTAGATATTTATATTGAACCATTGGGGAAGGTGCACTCGAAAGGAGCATGACAGGGACAGGGTGCAGTTATACAGTGCTTGCTGAAACACTATCCATGGTTCCCAAGCTATTCTAAAGATAAATTTCCAGGTCACTTCCACGGTTTTTCCAGGATGAAATTAATTTTTTTAAGGTTCAGACATGATCATTACTGAATGGAACTAAAGAACATTTTAGATAATAAAACATGCAGTTTCTAAATCTAAAGAGTTTTCTGTTTCAAGACACTCCAAAATATCTAAGTCAGAAAAGATGATCATGTACAAAACCATAAAATGTATTACACAAAACAAGTTGGATAATATTCCAACAAATTGGCTTGCAAAGTCATTTCAATGTACGGAATAAACATTCTTACTTTAATTGCTGACATACATTATGTTGCTAAGTGGAACTAACATAATGAACATAAATTAGTTTTGCTTCCTTTCAAACCTTTAATTCTAAAGAATTCTAAAGCAATATATAAGCAAGTTATACACAGTAAGCTTTTCATATCAGAATATGAAAAAAAAAAAAAAAAATGCAAAATATTAGAATTTTATCTTGTAATGAAAAAAGTTCAATCCTCAATTAATCTGTACCAATAAAACCCAAACAAGATTTTTCAAACAAACTAAACTCCTTAAGAGGATTTGGTTAAAAATCCATCATTTAAAAACATTTACAAAAGGGCTGATTTAAATTTTGACAAAAGACCTTCAAAATTATATACTGTTGTACAAACAAGTCCCCAAACCTGTATTGATACAGGGACTCGTATTTTTGTTTAACATATAATAAAGTGATGACAATTTCCCATTTCTCCTGCATCCTATTTAAGATCGGAAACCAATGCTTCAAGCTACATATCACTGTATAATAGTTTCGCACCAAAGTTCAGCTCAGAGATTTGACATTTTTTACAACAAAGTTGGCTTAAAACGAATAGCAGTCCGTTTTCTAATCTGGGTTTCCTCCGAATATTCCCATCCCGTTTTTTACATTCAGACATTTAGGTTGGGGTGTGGGATAAACAATTGCATGTCGAAATTTGTAATCTGCCGCCACCGTGCAGTAGTGGCATATGGTAGTCGCTTACCAGCGGGCTAGCAAATTTAAGTGATCTTATATCAACTGATACCTGCATGAAATCAATAGGAAAATGGTTTATTTTCTCAGACATGGCAAGTATTATAATCGTTATGTATTTAATCCACAGACAGACTAGACAAAACTTCAGCATAGATGAAACCTGACCCGATACTCGCCATTTGCAGAACTAGTCACATGACTTCAAAAATATCAAACAATGACATCGGAAGTCCAACAGCCATGTGATATCAACTCCTTTTTAATTTTCTTGTACAAAAAATCAATTTTACTAAATGAAAGTCAGATACCTTTTGAAAAAACCAGAAGGAACCTATAATTGTCAACATATTTATTTTGAGAACAATGACAAGAAACCTGTCGCTGTCACAACAATCTGTCCAGTCCGATTCATCAAACAGAGAGGATAAGACAACATTGTAGTCACATGATAAAACAAAACCCTGGTAGTTTTTCTCGGAATAAATATAGAGAACTTTGTGTTCTTTCGGCGCTTTTTGGGGTATTTTTATTACAACTAATATACGACTTTCAAATAATATTTTTATTTTTTCTACAACATTTGAAATGGGTTATTATTGATAACAAGTAACTAATGGATTTATGATGTCATGAACATGTGGGTTGTGAGATACATGTACTCTTGCATCTAGCAATGCAAATCGCAAGTACCAGGTCAAATTTCATCAACGCCGTAGTTGTATCTTTTCTTTCAGCAGATTAAAGACATAACGATTTTAATGCAAGCAATTTCTGAGAAAATAAATCATTTTCATATAGATTTCATGCAGGTATGACTCGATTTACCAATGTTTAAGTTTGCTAGGCCATCTGGTAACCGGTTACCCTTTGCTGCCACCATCTTGGCGTCTGTGATGCTCGACTGGCTTTCATACATTCCATGTAAGAAAAGATATGGAAATCGAGCTGTCAGTCAAAAAAAGTCTACTAGACGAATCTAATCCACTGAGCGATTGGATTGACTCAACAAATATGTTAATGGCAAGCACCAAAATGATCTATACTGCAATCTTCGAATATTATGATCAGACGTCAAAAAATTTAACTCGCTATCATTTCAGTTACAACTCAATTATGTAATGGTTTCGAGCTTCAGGTGGTGGCAGAAAATTCCTGGGTTTTTCCCAACTTTCTTCAATATTTGCAAAATTAAGGGACTTTTCAGTCAGGAAAAAAATTATGAATTCTCCCGACTTTTTCCCAATTTACCAGTAGTGTGGGAACCCTGACTATCATTCTACCAGTTCCACAACCCATCCCCACCCATTCAACCATACCCAAACCCCTCAACACATTGCACACACACAAGCCAAGGATAGATGATGATTCTAAGAAGGTGTAACTATTTACCCCTCCCTTTCCATTTTTTTTAAGTCTCCATCTACAATCATCATAGCTCAAATATTTACATGCAAGATCAATTAGTCCCCATCTTTTCTTATGTTTCAAAAATATACAGAAAGCAGATTTTTCAGTATATTGTTTTTCTCCATGAATACTTACCCTTCACATTAACACCAGGAAAATAAGTTTGCTACCTCCCAAATTGGCTAGAAGGTCTTATAGATCTTAATCATGACTAATATCCCCTCTGGCATACTGTCTGAAAGTGTTGGATATCATGAAGCAGCGGACTTTGATGTTATTCTGGGCCGGCTTCATCTCCTCAGACAGCCTGAGAAAAGTTCAACCAGCTGAAGAACTCGGGCCCTCACTTGGATGCTGCTGCTGATGTACACTAGTCCCTGCATATGCACTACTTCCCCTCATAAGCCTTCACAGTGGAGGGCCTTCTTGCTCCAAATATTCTCTCCACAACTGAAGGTTTAAATTCTTTCCTTTGCAAGGCTCCCCAGACAAGAAAGGCATGAAGGGCAAGTCGGTCTGGCCAGGAATGGAAAGCCTGTGACCACGGTTGTCTAAGAAGATCATTGACTCAAGACTTGACTGATCTGAGGGGCAATCAGAATCATTTTGCAGTTCTTACCATTCAACTTCTGTATTATTTTCGGTACTAAGACCCTGGGGATGTAGGCAAAGGTCCACAACCCTCCTAACTGAAAGAGTATCTACAGACCAAGCTTCAAGGTTCCAACCTGGAGAGACAAAAGTAGGCAGTCTGTAATTCCACCTTGTCACAGAAAGAACAATCAGACACAAATCTGATGAAAGACTGATAGATGGATGCCAGGACAATTAGTCTGCCAGGAATGTGTCTGATTTGTACACTGATAATGAGTTGGAAGCACCAATGCAGAAACTGCCAAACAAGAATGCAGAGTTTTTTCAATTTGGTTCCCCTTTTTGAGAAGACAGGCCACCATGACCAAATTGTCTGACGTCTGACATGATTAGGACTGTTGTCCTGGCAATGATTATAGCCTTAATTTCCAAAAGATTCATGTGAAGAGGCAGTTTCTCTGGCACCCACTGGACACAGGCAGTACTGAAACCTGGCAATAAGCCAGAGAAATCCTTGCCATGAGCTATCCATGGATGGGCCAAAGACATTGGAATGTTACTACCTCATTCATGATCCTGACCTTGATCAAGTGGACTGGAAAAGGGGTGCCTTTGATCCTTCAAAGATCATCTATAAGGGGCATATGAAATGGTGGCTCAGTGGAATCAGATCTGTTGACACAATGAGTAACCTTGTGAGTTGCAACTTTCTTGCTATAATCCACATACTGTCAGAAACGGACTTGATTGACAGAGAAGAAAACCAAAACATGGGGGTTTTGAAGGCTGGATTTTTCCCCGTTCATCAGAAAAATGAGATGACTTGAAATAAATAAGAGATCATACCTGCCCCTGACAAGAAAAGAACTTACCATATGTTTCTGGAGGATGCCATCCAAATATGCCACCATCGCTGTGGATAAAGTCGATCGGAACAGGGTGTTATTGTGGTACATAATCATTGTAAACACCCAAGAGTGCTGTTTAGATCAAACGGAAGAACTCAAAACCAGTGTATAGTGAGTGACTTGGAGTTTTAAAGTAGCTTTTAACAGTGCGGCAGTTCATAGTGATGTCTAGCACTGGGGCATCATGCTGCAGACATGTAAGATCATGTCCCACCCAGTCACATTATCCTGACACCAGGTCAACCAGTCCTAACACTAATCTCTTAATGCTGAGTGCCTAATGAGCCGGCTGTTAGTACCATTTTTATAAAATTTTTATACATGCTGGAATATAGGGTCAGAATAAACTAAGTCCAAGCCCACAAATGTGACAAAATTCACATAAACATTAGTCAAAATAAAACAAATAATGGATATTACCTGTAGTACAATCCTTACTCAAAATAAAAACCAGAATCATTGGATGAATAACCATGAAATCCACAGAAAGCACAGGATTTTTGGGAGGTTGACAGTATGATGTTGCCTGTACGTAATATAGTGAAAGCTTAAAACATGCCACAATTGGTGGTGGCAAGGGGGGGGGGGGGAATTAGTTGTAGTTACTACCCTTTGCCTATATGATATGGATGTTAGCGATGATTTTTGTCGGGGGGGGGTGCTAGATGCTGGAAGTAGCAAGCTTATTTTCTTAACCTTAATGTAATCAGGGAATGTATCTGAAAGAGAAATATATGCCAGCAAGTCTTCCTTTCTTGCATTTGATTTATTTTATTTGCACCTGACTACTTGTTTCTAAATATACACAATATCTAAATGCACAGCTGCCAACTCCCAAGTGCAAAAATACTGATTTTCAGGAACAAATACTGATTTTTAAAACTTTAATGCAGATGTAACTATTTACAACATCTACAGCCATCAGTAAAGTAGGGCAGTACCTTCCTTAATTATTTAATGTCAAAGCTGCATGTGTTGCACTCTTGCATCGTCTCAATGGTGAACCCTGTTCCATTCAGGTGCCCATTTAGAAGGTGCAAGAGTGCAACAGACACTCAGACACAGGCTGTTTATAGCAGCCTTTTCCACACCTTGTTTTTTTCCAATCATTATCGATTCCAATGTGCCATCTTTCATTGATGATCTGAATTCTGTGTAATTTTCTTTCTGAACTGTTTCATTGTAACACATGAGTAATCTTTTGTCTGGAAAATGTGTATGAAACAAATCGCCAGCAACATTAGTAATTGAAAGAGGATGGTTCATTTCTAAAAGAAATTTAATAAACAGAACTTTGAATTACATCAAGGTTCTCTCTGGTATTTATGTATGTCGTAAGTTCAGGCTGAGTTGTTCATGATAAAGCAGCAAGCTGACCTTTATTAGCTTTTTCATGCTGTTTTATGTCATGGGCACCTTCATGCCCAGTAGTGAAATCACATTATACAATTCGCAAAATGTAAAGTTTACTCCTCTACTAGATGGTTTCACAAATCTAAATAAGATGGCACAATTGTCCTTCCAGTTCTGTTTTCTTTTCTTTCCTGGAGAAAATTCTGAACCTTCGGCTTTCCTTTTCAACATGATCAGGTCAATATTACGAAGATGAGATACAGTGATTGCAGCAACTGTTTGAGCCATCCAATATGGCGATTAAAGACAGGCATGATAGACTCAATTTTGAATGAACCAATCATATTTTATAACTCTATTCCTATATATGATACATTTCTATCAGGATGGAATCGAGTGCCTGTCCTAAGCAGAAAATTGCAAGGAAATTGTTTTAAATTAAAGAATGGAGTTTCAAAAAGAAAAACGTACACATGGATTCAGGTCCAAAATAGGGGAAAAACGGGACACTTGGCAGTTGCTATGCTAAATGTACTGTGGTTTCACAAATTTTCATGGGGTTCCAATATTCATGGATTTCACTGTTGCCCAAAACCATGAATTTATAGACCCAATTAATAACTAGTCACATGATGAAAAAGCCCCCAGTTTTCTCACCATTTCGTTCCATGTGATCAACAAAGCTATTTGACAAAATGTCAGTTCTGTAATCTCATAATGAGATGTTAGCTTGTACATGTGGTTGTAGGGGCCCCGATTGGCCAAGTGATCTAAAGCGCTGTCTGTTACGGATCACTGCCATCTCACCTCTGTCTGCGTTGGTTCGAGTCTAAGATTCGGCGAATGTGGATATGTGAGAAAGCTTGCCAGTAGCTTCTCGTGGGTTGGTGGTTCTTTCCACGGATTTCCCGGTTTCTTCTTCCACCATTAATACTGGCCGCCATGTACAGCCTATCGTGTGCTGAAAAATGGCGTTAAGCCCCACAACAACAACAACAACAACATGTGGTTGTTTTATTTTAATCCTTTTAAAAAAGAATTACAAGAGTAATTTATATTGTTTCAATGTATACGTATCAATATAGTATCTGGTAGCTGTAATTTCCACTCACTGCTTTAAATGGGTATGTAATGTATAGGTAAGGACAGAGAAAAATCAGAAAAAGCATGAGGTAATCAAAAGCTTTTTTTACCGAAAATGAAAGAACGAATAATAAATAACACTAGAACACGTAATTTTGACTAACGCTTATTTAAACTGATTCTTAATGTCAATGAAGCTTTTGTTGACAAATTTAAATCCTCAAGAAAGCATATTTTATCCATGCATGCTTAATCCGAATGAACAATATGACTGTACAATACCAGGAGTATTGCCTGATGCAATAACAAAACCCTATGTGTATATACACTAGTTATAGCAGAGCTCACATTTCACAGATTTTTGGACACAACCAATGAAGCCAACACCATGTCAATCAAGTCTGCTTGTACACACAAATATTGACAAGTAAATTATCCTGGAAATGTTGAATTAAATGTAAGTGCACCATTCCCAAAACCAAGGATGAAGAATCCAATCTTATACACATTTTCACATGAGCAATAAAATAATCCATTCAGGATGAATTGGCTTGAATGATGAGGTTTTATGGTCCACTATAGTAAAAGTCATACAGGTCATGTATGCACGTTTACTCATCTTAAATTAAATATAAAATGTTGTTGAAAAATATAACCAAAGTCTACTCAATCCTGATTATTGAATGCTCTGCACCTTAACGGTCATCAAGAAACTTCCAGACAAAAAATAATGATTGCTATGGTCTTTTACAATGGTGGTTAGCTACTAAATAAAGTCAAGAAAAGAGCACATAGAGTCTACTTGACACAATATAGGGTATTACGAATTTGTTTTTAAAGTGCGTAGTTTTCATTATGACATCACAGCATGCATCATTCAATCCAGATTGTACTGGATCACACGTTTAGGCTGATTTCATCCAAAAATGTCAACAAACTTTAACATTGATTTTGCTGTATGTACTTTTCTGTAAATAATGATCTTCCAAAGGAATATGGATGTATGAGCATCCAAGTAAAGTGAATAATGGCCATTTACAAGTATGTTAAATCAAATTCTAAAAAATGACACCCATTACTGAAATAATCAGTGCTGAATGCTTACATGACCTGTATGACTTTTACCATAATACAATACAATAATCTTCACCAATGACATCTTCCTTTTATCCCTGACGGTCTCCATCAGTACTAATATTAGTACCAATGACTCCTTACATCAACGAGGTATTAAAATGTTCCTGTATGTACCAATGGAGAAGCCAGGTTTCAGCATATTGTCAGAAAGTTTTTGCATACATATCTTTAAACAAATAAAAATGGCAAACTTTATTCTTGCAAAACAAACTGTTGCAAGAACCTTGTGTCATCTGTCATAGCTGACAAAGTATGGTTAACATATCTGAAGATATTTTTTATTCTATACAGGTTTAATAACTTCATCATAAGCCTAATTTCCAGAAAAATTCATTATTTTTAATTTTAACAAGTTTTCTTTGCTACATTGCAAGGTACAGGATCACTTCAAAGCCTTCATCATGTTGAGACTACATCGTAGCTAGGTCTCCATGGCCTTTAAGCATAACAGTTGTGCAAATATGATTTTACTACTTCTTTGTTTTTCCTTTGCAGCATCTAGTAGCTGAAGTTGCTTGGTACACAAGGAAGGTTCAAAGGAGTGATTCCATGAGTTTGTTTAATTTAGTTAGCATCTTTGCACTTTGATGGGCTCCAAACACATCAAATGTTGACACTACTTGCTAAATGCACTAAGGGAAGAATCAGCAGGGCATGTGTTTGGTTCATATATGGAATGATGACATTATTCAACCCACTCATAAGCCACCGTGTTAATGCCATGGTCATCAAAAAGTAATCAACTTTATTGACAGTGTTTTAAGGAAGAGATCACATACATGTACTGTAATAACTTATTATTTTTGTGTTGTTGGCTTGATCAGTTCCTGCTAATGCTGAGTGTAACTGATTGATCTTGGCCAGTGTTCAATCTGTGTGCTCATAAAGGTGGTACTATTGTTTTAATCACTGAAACATCTGCCATTTTTTGTCTGCACAGTTTTCTTCCCCAAATTTAAATACCTACAAATATGCAAAACTTAGGCAAAACCAAACTTTATGCACCAATGAAACAAAAAAAATTTAGACTGATTGAAATTAAATGATACCAGAGTATCTTACATTTTGATCTGTGAGAAAACATTTTCACTTTAATGGATAAACTGTTATCCAACTCCCATCTCACCTTTGCTAACTGTATAAAGTCTGGATAAAGTCGGAAGGTAAGAAGAGGTTCTGGCAGTTGTCGCAGATACAGCTTCAACACATTTGATATCACATTGGGGTTTTCGTCCTGCAGATCAACCGAGTTTGGATCGTTCTCAAACTTCTGACATAGACTCTCTACTCTACTCTTCACTCCAGATACTCTGTAAATACCCTGTGGGAAAAGTTAATAATCTTCATTATTAACAGAAGACATTTCTTGAGCATTACATTTACAAAATATATTTTGTCATGAGCAAAAATAAATCATCCATTCAGACTCTAATGTTAACCGTTAAAAGTAACTGTATTTTTATGTTAATCAAGCAATGTAATTAAACCTGTGCCTTAGAGTTACATTGTTTTGGTACTTCCTGCAAAGCACTGGCAAGACACAGCTATCACTTTCCCAAAGGAGGTGTTATAAGCACATGTGTCTACATTTAATTTTTTTTGTTTAACTCCATATCTCTACCATGGATGCATCTATGTCGTGAAACTTTATTTTGTTGGCACAGGGGTCTTCATTCAGTTTTTGGACACAGTCATGAAATTTCATGCTGTTGGCATACGGGTCTTCATTCAGTTTTTGGACACAGTCATGAAATTTCATGCTGTTAGCATAGGGGTCTTCATTCAGTTTTTGGACACAGTCATGAAATTTCATGCTGTTGGCATAGGGGTCTTCATTCAGTTTTTGGACACAAGTCATGAAATTTCATGCTGTTGGCATAGGGATCTTCATTCAGTTTTTGGACACAAGTCATGAAATTTCATGCTGTTGGCATAGGGGTCTTCTTTCAGTTTTTGGGCACAAGTCATGACATTTCATGCTGTTGGCATAAGGTCAATGTTCAGTAATTGCATGTAGAATCATTATAACTTTGTGTGTGCATTCAACTTAGGGGTACTATTCACCGTGGGTCAAAGTACTGTGACCTACTCTTCATACTCCAATGATATTACATTTCTCTGACACTGGCAGGTAGATGTGAAACCTAATGGTTGCATTTATCTGATGCAGAACTACTCAAAACCAGGTCACAGTAACCTACTTTTCATGCTCCTACCATTACACTGAGTTTCTGCATTAATATTCATTCTGTTCCATGTCCCAATAAAATTTTGCGAGTGTATTCATCTTGTGGGTACTACATCACAGACAAAAAAGGTCACTTTGACAATATTTTATATTCCAATCATAGCATTAGGTTTCTGCATTTCAGTTCTATTTCTCCGAAACTGTTGCTTGTAGACATGAAAACATGCAAAAGGCATCCATTTTATTTAGTACTAATATCCACACACATAAAAAGTCAGTTACCAGCTTTTCTTGCTGTAATGACTGCTAAGTTCTAGGATTATGTAAATAATGTCCTTTTTTTCCGTACCAGCGCCTCATATTTCAGTAAACCCACACTGTCTTCCTTATTTCAGAATACAATTAATCTGGTTCAACCACCCACCAAATAAAAATTTTTCTTATTTATTTAAGCGAGTCTTGACTCCACTTTTCACTCTGTGGTGGTTCATTACAGCTCATATCCCAAATGAACTGCTCATCAAGCATAAATTCATAAATTGCTATACAGATGGTAATAATTTGAAGCTACAGAAAATGCCAGGTAGCATGAACTGATAATCTGACTGCATCAATGAAACGGATACAAAATTTACTGCCCCACTGAAATGGATACAAAACTGCATCACTGGAATGCATACAAAAGTGACTGCATCACTGAAATGCATACAACTGACTGCCTCACTGAAATGGATACAAAACTGCATCACTGGAATGCATACAAAAGTGATTGCATCACTGAAATGCATACAACTGACTGCATCACTGAAATGGATACAACTAACTGCATCACTAAAATGGATACAAAACTGAATGCATCAGTGAAATGGATATAAAATTGATTGCATCACTGAAATGGATAAAAAATTGATTGCATCTCTTAAAGTGGATATAAAAATTACTGTATCACTGAAATGGATATAAAACTGACTGCTCAACTGTTAATTTATACAAATGAGATGTGCCACTAAAATGTCCCATGTCCATTAATTTTTAACACAACTGCAAGAATACTGACTTCAACCTGCATACTCTGCATTAGTGAGGAGAAAAGATCATGTAAATTTCTGTATCATATAAATCATAGTATCTTGGTATCACAATGTTGGAATAAAATCAATATCTACAACCTCACAGCTTTAGACACCAGAATCTAAAGGGTTTTTTTTAAACTAAAGTACGAGCCATGCACTAGTTTGACCACAGAACTTACTCTAAAACAAAAGTTATTCTGCTAAATCCATTTTTCTTTGAACTACAATGAAGCTGACATCTGACCTTTTGATCCCAAAATCAATAGGAATCTTCAATACATTAATTGCAAGCCCTCCACAAACTTTGTTCAAGGTACATGGTCTTGAAGTTAATATTCAAAAACTATGTTTTTATTTTCAGTCACCTTATCCTCCGACCTTTATATCCCTAAATCAACAGACTTCTTTTTCTTATGCAGATTTCATTTCTTTCAAAAAAATTATCTATATGCACTAACCTGAAACTGCAGAAAATGTTCCTTTCTATTTGGTAAAAAAGTTATTCTAATACCTGAATGATCAGTGATAACTGACAGAAAAAGAAACTTTGAAATTCAAACTAACCTTTAGACATATGCCTCTTCGCTCAACTTCTTTCAGGCACTTTGTGATGATTGGTGGGACCGCCATGTGAAACTGTTCCACTTGCTCCTGAAAGTCCACACCAAATGTTGTATTTCTCCTCTTTCCTTGATGCTGGGAATGAATTATGAGAAACTGAAAGTCTAAAAAGCTTATGTGTTTACTTTCATTGTACCATAAAAGTTCTATCAAGCACTCATAAAATCTCTGATGTTGGTGTAGGCATTTATGTGGAGGAAACCAATTATAATTGTGACTACTTACCCATAAGCATGTTGCAAACCGGAATGAAATTCAGGAATCGTAAAGCACGCATGTTAATACTGTGCTACCCAGAACCATTCTAAAAACAATTAATAATGAATAACTAAGCATGTGGTACAAACATTATCAGACTGGATAAGAAACTTGTCTGTCAAGATATTAAGTTCTAACTAGCTCAGCTGGTAGAGTGTCTGGCATGTAATACAAGGGTATTGGGTTCGATAACCACCCAGGCCAGCCCAGATTAGCTGCCTTGATGTGTATCTGGAACAAGCTCTTAATTCTCCTTTCCTCTCTATGTCAGAGTCAATAAGTACCATTAAATACAAACCAATGTACTAAATTTGGTACAATCCACTGAAACCTTCCAAAGATGGATTGGAAAATAAATCATTAAATAACACACAGATGGACATGGCCAATATTACAGGTCTCCTCCATAAAATATGGTGGAGGCCTACAAAGTTATTTCCCTCTTGACATACTTGAATTTTTGTACCAAGATCATAATATGAAATTTACTTGGTGATCAAGAAATAGACAATGATATTAGACTCTAGTCTACCTTTAAAATCCCCTGAACATCAGGATCAAATGTTCCTGGAACAGCCAAAAGCTGTTTCACATCACTGGAAATTTCTGAAACTAAATCCTCCACTGATCCTGATATTGTCAAATTCTTTCGTCCTTCAGTGAATGGACTGTTACTAGGTGAAGAATCCAGGGACTTGCTGCTCCCACTAGCACTGTCTGTTTCATTTCCCACTAAACTCCAGGCCGGTGCACGGTATTTATCTGAAGATAAATCAGAGAATGATATAGGTATACTAACTTTTATTTTTCCAGAATTCTAAAACTGATTTTTAGAGTACTGTATTTTATGAAAAAATAATTATTAATTTCAGTGTACAAAAAAATTATACGTAAAATAAATAATTATCATTTGGTGGTACTGACTGTGTACGAAAAATAAAGGGATCGTACCAAAACAAGTTCTACGGTACACACTCTACTCGACAACCTAACGGTACAAACATACAAAGTAAACATATATTTTCTGTCTCATTCTGCTCTCAATTCAAGAATCTAATTACAATAAATCAAAAGTACTGCTGTTATTAGTGAACGAGAGAGAGAGAGAGAGAGAGAGAGAGAGAGAGAGAGAGAGAGAGAGAGAGAGAGAGAGAGAGAGAGAGAGAGAGAGAGAGAGAATTATGTCTTAGTGTGCAAGCTCATCTGCATTTAGAACATATGTAGCAGTTATGTTGTGTAATATTGGCAAAATGATCATGATGGTTTGAACATGTATAAGTTATGGGTATTATTTATTGGTAAATTGTACGCAACAATACGACCCCACATCGTCATGAAATTAAGTGCAAGTTGTATTTTTACCGCAATAATAATCTCATTATCAAATTGCAATAAAAAATAAACAACTTGAAATCAACATTTAAGTTAATGCGCATGAGTGCGCACGCGCGTGTGTGTGCGTGTGTGTGTGTGCACGTGCGCCAGAGAGATCAATCAAACAAAATTTTTTCAGTGTACAAGACCGTATTTATTCAGTGTAGTTTTTATTTGTAGCTTTTGCAAAGAGAAAAAAAGACTATTTTCAGTTACCTGACGAGTGGGATAATCCTCATGTATTACGACCCTACTATATTCCATTAGGAATAAACACTGCTAAATCAACAGTTCATTCTTGTTTTAATTACGATGTACATTGTCACAACAACCACATGGCTATACAGTGTTATTTACACGGTAATTAAACATGCTTAGCGCTTTGGTTATTCCAGTTGAAACCAGATTGAGGGCAAGAATCGACTGAAGAGGTCAAATCAGCGAGGCTGCCAGTAGGGAAATGAGGCTCTCTTTAGGGAAATGAAAGTCTGTCAATGTGCTATTGAAGCCGTTGTCCATATAGCAGATGTTATAAGGACAAGCGATCATATGCATTACTTGTTATTTGAACTCGCCAATAAAGATAATAGTGGGGTATATCATAGAATAGATTTGCAATAAAATGTTAATTATATCCAAGTCAAAACAGAACAAGCACTTAAAAGATAGTATATGTGTATGAATGTATATATATATATATATATATATATATATATATATATATATATATATATATATATATATATATATATACCAATCGATTTAATGGAGTCCGTGACTTTCAAATTTACGATGGAAAATGACAAGGTTTTTATATTTTATGTTTGTATGACTAGTGAAACAATAAGACTAGTTGACCAATGGTCTGTGGTCTTCACTTTAGCATGCATTGAGATGTAATTTTTGTTGGATAAGACAACATCAAAGGAATTCCGAACTCGTTTTAAAATGCACGTGACGTTTTGTTACGGTGAAGGACTTAATAAAGAGAACTAATTAACGATAATATTTAAAGGTATGGTCCGTGAAGTCCTTTGTTCATTTGTTAATAAACACCACTAGATATTGTAATGACATTAAGAGTTTATGCACATGGGCGCCCGCAGGATCTTTTGCAAAAAAGAGGGGGGGGGCAGTCAGTCATGGCCGGGAGAGTTAGTATGATTTCCAGGGGGGTCACGTGACCCCCCTTGACCTATGCTGCGAGCACCCATGCTTATGCATCAATCATTATATTTTCTCACCAACAATTAATCATTAATTTTTGTAAAAACAAAATGGGAATATGGTATTTTCGATCTTTTTTGCAAACGTAAATCTTCTTAGTGGAAATTTTATGTCCGATAATTTAATGAATTTTTCAAATAATGCAAAGTGATATGTACGAAAAATTACGATACATTTAAATAATTATTATTTTGATAACTGGATTGTGTACGAAAAATTAAAGGGTACGATAAAATACAGGAAATACGGTAAGTAGAATGATTATTGCTTTGTCTTACATGTTGCAAATTTGTTTTTACAAAATTCACAACGTAGCAACATGAATGCATGTACAAAAATTGTTTTGAAATTTATGGAAAAAAAAGAGCAGAGAGAAAGTTTTGGATTAATTTATTAGTGTAAAGTTAAAGTATGAAGGTGTTCTATGTTCTGCAGATGTTTCCTCCACTCAATTTTTTAAGTAGGAGGCAAACTGAGAAAGAACATACAGCTAAAATTTAAAGCACAAGATGTCCAACTTGTCTTATCTAATAATCTCTCATGTTTGTGCTATCCCATGATCAATCATCTTTTTTTAAATCTCCTGATCTACTATTTGTGTTTTTCTACGTCGTTGCTATCTGTATTCTTGACCTACTTTATATATACCTTCTGCATCATACTATAGAATTAAACACTAGTATGTAAACTTTTGTTCAAATAAAACGTACATATAGGTATACTCTGCATATGAATGTATCTACTGAAATGACTATTACCTTTCCGTTGGGAGACCTGAGGTGATCCCTCACAAGAACCTGAAGGTTCAGATGTATTGGAATCGCCACTGACCTTCCTCCCATCTATTTCTCTGAAATTACACAGTAAATATGTTCAGATTGTAAAAACAAGAGACCCAAGTAGGTCTGAGGCAACTTACCTGGCTGACATCTGCCAAATGCAAAAAGCTTAATAATCTGGGTCAGAAGGATGCTTTGTGCTGAAATTTCTCCAATGCTGTTGATTGTGTATGTTAGGAAAACAAATGTTTCATGTTGGTTTTTGGTTCTGTGGGGTTTAATGCCATTTTTCATCACAAGATAGCCTAAATATGGCAGCCACTCTATCTGGTAAAGGAAGAACCCTGAAGAACCACTGACCCATGGGAACCTAACAGTAAGCTTTTTCACATACAAAGTTAGTGAAGCCAAGAATCAAACTCCCATGGGCTGAAGCAAGATGTGTGAATAATCTGTACAGGTGAGTGCACTGACCAATCAGTCACACAGGGCCCAAACATTTCAAATGTTCTCAATTTCTTCTATTTGCATCAACATAATTTATCCAATACTGAGTAGTGCCCATGCCTTGACACTTTGTATCAAAGTTTTGGTCAATAACTTTTCAGTATTCAATTTAATTTGACTGTGAGTAAATGTTTTTTCTTCCTACCTTGAGTGTTAACTTGTCATCATTTATACAAATTAGAGAGCCCTCCATGCCTGGATGCTTCCTGTCAAATTTGATCTAATTCAGTTAAGCAGTTTTGGAAGAAAAAATCTGTTTTACTATTTATATATCTTTTGTTTTGGTCTCATGCTTTACAGCACAGCAACACAAGTAGGTTATTTAGTACTGGGGCAATTGGAGTAAAGTGCCTTACCCAAGGACTCACTATGGTATCTGATCCAGGTTGGTCAAATGGTAGGATTCGAAACTGCACCCTTTCAGTCATGAGTCTGGCACTCTAATCACTAAGCTACTGTGGCTCACTCCTATGTCTCTTGGAATGGTGACCAAATCTGACAAGTGATCATTTTTATTAATCTGAAAAGTCTTAATGCAAGGATGCTTGCTATCAAGATTCATCAAATTCTATGACGCATTTCTGGAGAGAAGTCACTGAAAGCCTTTTCTATTTTTAGCAACAGCTGCTATATTTGATGGTAGATTGGCATCATTTGTACAGACTTGAAAGATCTTCTTGCCATGTCCAATATCAAAGTCAGTTAAGAAGTTTTGGAGGAAAAAAATGGTTTGATTGTTTTTATATTTTTTTTAATGCTGGCCATATCAGATGACTGATCATCTGTATGAATTTGAAAGTCTTCAAGCCAAGATGTGTTCTATCAACATTTGTGAAGTTCTAAGTTGCACTCCTGGAGAAGTCATTTTAAACCTTTTCTATTGTTAGTAATGGCAGCTGCATCGTTTGTACAGGTTTGAATGGCCTTCATGCCAAGATGTTTTCTATCAAGTTTGATCAAATTCTTTTCAATGTTTTTGAAGAAGTAATTTCAAGAATTGTCTGTTTTGAAGCAATGTTCGCCATGTTGAATGGTGGCTCAGCATCATTTTGTATAAATTGGAACGGTCTTTTTGTCAGCTTGCTTTTTGTTAAATATGATCAATTCTGTTCAGCAGTTTTGTTGAAGAAGTCATTTGAAGGTTTTCTAATTTTAGTACTAGTGGTTATATTCACTGCAAGTCAGCACTAGTTGTACAAACCTGAAAAAGTCCTCTATACCAGAATGTTTTTGTTAAATGTGGTAAATGGAACATTTATGAGAAGTGGCAGAAATGTTTTTCTATTTTTTGCAACAGCTGCCATACTTGATGAACAGTATGTACCGTATTTACGGCATGTTTTCGGACGGCAACAAATAGTTACCTTTTTTGTCATCCGAATACATATTAAATTCTTTAATTAGGTGTCCGAAAACAAATGGGAAGATAAATTTTTGCCCACCCCCATGTCCATAACGAAGTTACCATTAGCTCACACGATGACATGCTGCCATGAAGTAAAACAAGTATTTTGTCTAACACCATGGAAAGGATAATGAATGAAAAACGGGCATTACTTGCCATTTTGTCTATTTGATACATGTCCATCCACCAGAAAACGCAACCATATATGTATTAGAGCCACGATTGTGTGCGTATTTTCCAAAAGAACCGCCATATTTAGTAATCTTGCAATCCACAGTTTAACCCTCAACTAATCAGTGATCAATAAAATCTACCTTACAAACGTACGCAAGCTTTATGTCTGTGAAATTAAGATATTAATACAAACTAAATAAAAAGATTTTGAAAATATAACTCTGAACATATATATACAGAAACATTTCAGTATCAAGGGTAGAAATACCGGTACATGTATGTGTTGTGATGTGATTTGGATTTTTAACGTAGCTTTAACAATTTTTCAGTCATATCGCTAAGATGTCTGCAGTGTGGCAGTTTATAGTGATGTCTAGCACTGGGGCATCATGCCGCAGACATGTCGCATGATGTCCCACCCAGTCACATTATTCTGACACCAGGCCGACCAGTCCTAACACTAACCTCTTAATGCTGAGCGCCAAGCGAGGCAGCTGTTAGTACCATTTTTGTAAGTCTTTGATATGACTCGGCCGGGGATCTAACCCGCAACCTCCCGCATCTGAGGCGGACGCTCTAACCACTAGGCCACCGGAGCGGTCAGTACATGTATGATGGCTAATCTTAGATCACCAAGGGTGAGAGACTCCATATGGGATGAGTGTTGGACGCATGCCTAGGAAGGGTAAAAATAACAAGCAAGTTGCTATATACAAGTTGGCGTGATTAATATGTTGGTATTTTTTTAAAATAAAGGTGATCTATTCTTTTGTGGTTCTCTCTTTTCTTTCCCACCTAACCGAGGGTAGCTTCAGGATGAGCTTGCCGACTCGAAACAATCGACTGCTCAAAGATTGTTTTGATGCATGTCAGAGATTTCAAGGTGTCTAGGTGATAATTGTTAATAATACAATCTGTGGGAGTTCTTTGACAGATGTGTTCGGAAATAAAAGGCAGCCATCTGGATTTCGTTAAAACAGCACACGATATACTGAACATGTAGCACCCACAATCAATATTTATCGTCTACAAAGAGGTTTATTACCTGTAAAACAATAACTACGTTTAAACCGTGGTACATAATGCCTCGGGGATAAGGGGTTTGTTTTGTTGCAAGATGCCAATGAATTTACTAATCCATGTGTCCGAAAACATAAATTGATGAAAAAAAAATTATAGCGAAGCAACGTCCGAAACTTACAAGGCATTTAAATATTTGCAAAAAAAAAAAGCAGTGTCCGAAAACAAACCATGTCCAAAAACATACCGTAAATACGGTACATACACATGACCATTTAACGGCACCTCGCCACAATAACTGCCTTATAGTGCCAATTCAAAGTGTTAATGAGAGTCCACTGATGGGACTGGCACTCTACTAGGCAAAAAGAATCTCCGGGATTCAAGATAAGACCATTTCTTCCTTTTAACTGCTGACTGCTGCAACCATCATTGAAATTCTTCAGCACAATAAGATTTTCAAACTAGTTAATCTAGTAAACATATTAGATGTCAGAATGGCAACATTTTAATTTAGGACAAAACAGATATCATTTGAAGTCTTTAGGTGAAAAGCCCATCATAAAGATTATCTACTGAGGTGCAGTAGCGACAGTAAGATTTTGAAGACCGCCATATTGGATGTACGACTGGCACCATTTTCATTTAGGACCAACTAGGTTTCATAAGCAGTCGACTGGTGAAAACACCTTGTCTGATATGCCATCCATCTGACAGGAGAAGAAATACCAATATTTTCAAGATAGCCACCATGGTAGACATATTAAAGGTTAGACAATTTCATCAAGGACTAACTAGGCACCATAAGAACTCTTCTGATGAAAGCCTATGTCAAAATGACTTTCCATCAAAGAGTAGTAGTGGAACAAGATTTTCATGATGACAACATACTGGATGTCAGATAAGAATGATTTTAATTTAGGATCAACAAAATATTATAAGATTTCTTTCAGTGAAAATCCCATGATGATATGACCATTCATTCAGGGGAAGTAGTGATAATAAGATTTCCAAGCTAGCCATTGTGGCAGCCATACTGGATAACAGATTGGCACCATTTTCACTGAAGACCAAGTGCACATCATAAGAAATCTTTTGGTGCAAAAAAACAACATGCCAATATAACTTTCTGTTCAGGAGGAGTTGCTGTAAGATTTTCAAGATGACTGCCATGGTGGCCATATTGGATATCCGATCAATGCCAGTTTTATTTAGGACCAACAAAACATCAAAAGAAGTCATTTAGTGAAAACCCCATGCTGATATGACCATCCATTCCAATGAAGCAATAACAAAATTTTCAAGATGAATGGACATTAGATCAGCAACATTTCCATTTAGGACCAACTTGACATCATAAAAAGTCTTTCAGTGAAAGCCCAATGTTGACACTACCATCTATTCTTCTGGAATAGTGATAACAAGATTTTCAAGAAGGCCACTGTGGCAGTCAGCTTGGATGTCTGAGCAGCATCATTCTCATTTAGGACCAAGTAGGCCATGTGAGGAGTGTTGTGTAATTTTTCATGGTCATCCATCAAGTAGCTTAGTAGGAATAGTTATATAAAACCTGTGCTAACAGATGGATGAGGGATGAAAGACCATTCCATAAATTCTTCTGAACTAAATACGTATAAAGAAAGGAAGTATTTCCAAAAATCTGATGGAGGACTGGCAACATGTCTAAATACCTGAAAATGCTTCATTCCATCATGCTTCCTATCAAGTTTCATCAAATTCTATTTGCCAGTTTTAGAGTTGTTTAAAGGTTTTCCTATTTGTAGTAATGGTGCTCACACATGATCGCTGATCAACACCGTTTGTAAAAATCTTAAAGGTCTTCATGTCAGATAGTTTGTCAAGTTTGGTCAGATTCTACTATATAGTGTTTGAGAATAAGCCATTAAACCATTTTCTATTTTTAGTAGCTGCCTCTTCTATTTTCAGTAACAGCAGCCATATCTGAAATCCGATATCAGTCTTCTTGCCATGATGCATTTTCTCAAATTTGATCAAATTATGTTTAGCAATTTTGAGATGGCTTTTTACTATAGTTAGTTATGGCAGCTGCATTTTCTGATGGATCTGCCCTTCATGCCAGAATGCACTGTATCAAAATTTGGTCAAAAATGGTTTTTGAGAAATTTAAACATCAACTGTGGACTGAAGCATGACACGCAACACATGCATGGCTATTATCATAAACTTGCCTGGTCTTGTGGCCAGCCGAGCTAACAAAACAAAACAATGATATTAAAAGCTTGTAGCTGACCAAAATAACAAAAGTACAAAGGATCTACAAAACTAAAATGATCACCTTATAAGGCATATTTATGTTTGAGTCCTCTGCATAGCTGTGAACAATACACATGTAATCTGATATTAGCATCCATGCAAGGCTGTGAATAATGCAATACAGATGTAGCATCCATACAATGCTGTGAACAATGTAAATCTGATATTAGCATCCATGCATAGCTGTGAACAATTCAATACACACGTAAATCTGATATTAGCATCCATATAATGCTGTGAACAATACAATACACATGTAAATCTGATATTAACATCCATACAATGTGCAACAGTTTCAATAATGGTGATACTTGGATTTCAATATGCTGACTTGCTGCTTTACTGCCACTTCTAACCTTGAATAGGAATGTGTGATTGGCTTCATTTGTAAAACTTCACACTGTTGTAACTTCATTATGAATCGAAACTCACTTTATTAAAAATGTGGTTACATTTTCAAAGGAGAATATTTAATTTTAAAGATGCTGCTATGCGAGTTTGTAGCATTAGTTATCTCCCATTTGGAACATTTTCAAATTCAAGGATAAAAAGTAGTTAAAATCAACACAGCTTAGGGAAAGCTCTGGGGGCGCTCCACAGTAACATGAACTTCTGAGAGAGTGGTGGGTATAAGGTGAAGTTGTTTACATTTGCTACACGCACAATAGGGAAATTGTTGCTTTACCTCCATGTTACTTTCATTTACTGTGGCTGAAATTTCTTTGGATATTGTACTTGTGGAAAATGTACACAATCTAAGCACACAGCTAACCAAAATTACTGCTTTCTTATGCTAAAAAAATCAGTCTGAATTAGTCTGAAGTACACTATCTTTAGTAATTATTAAAATAGGGAAAATGAATTTTGCCAGACTAGAAAATACCAGCTTCTAAAAGTGCAATGAATGAATTACCAAATATATAAAATGTAAAAGAAGTTATCAGCTTTTTCCCCCCCCCCCAATTTACCTCTTAAGTCCAGGAAGTGAAAATAACCAAGAGGAGCTAGCAGTTCAAGGTGCACATCTGAATTAAGGCCAAGCTGTATACTCTATAACCCATATTAAACACATTAATCATCCACCAAAATAAAGGGAATTAAAGGTTCTCTGAACAATACCTAAGATATATGTCTTTTTTAAATAGCCAGTATAACCAGTGAGAAAACCCAGGGAAACTCTTTTTCGTTAAAATTCTAACCCTATGCAAAATATGAGATTGGTGAGTGCCACCTCTACAGATAATATGAACTTTTGAGAGAGTGACAGGTATATGGTTAAGTTGTTTGCATTTGCAACATGCACAATGGTGAGAATGTTGGCATACATCTATGTTACTTTCATGTAATGTAGCTGAGATTTATCTGAAGTGTGTGTGTGTGTGTGTGTGTGTGTGTGTGTTTTGGATTTTTAACATAGCTTTAACAATATTTCAGTCATATCGCTATGATGTCTGCAGTGTGACAGTTTACAGTGATGTCTAGCACTGGGGCATCATGCTGCAGACGTATAGCATTATGTTCCACCCAGTCACATTATCTAGACACCAGGTCGACCAATCCTAACACTAACCTCTTCATGCTGCGCGCCTAGCGAGGCATCTGCTAGTACCATATTTGTAAGTCTTTGGTATGACTCAGCCGGGGTTCAAACCCATGACCTCTGACATCCGAGGCAGATGCTCTAACCTCTAGGCCACCGAAGCAGTCCTGAATATTGTACTTGTGGAAATTGTACATTATATATGCACACAACTAAAATGATTTCTCTCATGTGCTCAAAAATAATCAGCCTGAATTAGTCTAAAGTACACAATCTTCAGCAGCTAATGAAATAAGGAGAACAAATTTTGCCAGACTAGACAATACCAGCTTCTGCAAGTGCAATGAATGAATTACAAAATACATAAAATGTAAAAAAAAAGTTATCAGCTCTCTTTTTACAAATTACCTCTTAAGTCCAGGAAGTGAAATTGACCATGTGGAGCTATCATTTTATAAGTGCACATCTTGAGCAATGCCAAGCTGTATACTCTATAACCCAAATTACACCCATCAATCATATACCAAAATAATGGGAAGAAAAAGTTCCTTTAACAATACCTAAAATATACAATGTCTTTTTTAAATAGCCAGCACAACCAGAAAGGAAAACTTGGGAAAGTCTTTTTCTTCAAAAATCTAACCCTATGCAAAATACATATCTGTACAGTGCCACCTTAAAACAAATATGAAAACTTCTGCTATTATTTAATCTTATTTTCATATCATCATGTATAATGTTCTCAACAAAATGGTACAATAACACTGATGTTATGCATGAAAATAAGCTAATTATGCTTATCTTGTTCTTGCTTACACAATATGCCTTGTGGCAGTCTTAATTATGGGGAAATTAGAAGTCTTAGAACCGGGCAGTTAAGTCAACTTAAATTTAAAACTGTTGGATTAATTGGAAGAAATATACAGTGAAAATTATCTTTTTATTCAATTGTAATGTAATTAAGAAATAAACAACAAAGCAAATTCGCTTCTTCCATGTACTAGTTTTAGAAGAATAAGCAAACAATTTACACTTCGACCTTTGGCCTCCATGAACCTGATCTGTTCCATCCCTTTTCAAACTGTAAAATTTATTAGTAACATCCCATGAATAATTTTGGCAAGTTTCATGTTCCTATCTTTCAGCATAACATTGGTTGCTATGCTGAGAATATGCAATGTGTATATTTAAAACAGCTCACTTTTCAATGAGGGGGAGCTTGTGTGGGACTTTGCTACTAATGAATATTGTTCTGTGTGGAAATTAAAAAACCACAAAAATTAATCAAAAGGACTGTTTTGATGCTTGCAATTTAAATATTTCAGCTATACAACCAAAATAAATCATACAATGTTAATACACATGTGGTCTCTGTACGGCACTCAATACGCAAAATACAAAACTGTAAAGAGCCAGCTTAAATATCAAGCCTGTTTATCCAACCATCATGTATTACTGTCAGGCTTCCTTAAACTGGTCCCTCCGTAACTTGGCAGCCTCGCAGGCTGGCCACATATTTTGGTATCCATGTTGTCATTCTAATACAAATCAAACAGGCAGTTTCTATATCAAAGTATTGAGAATGTTGATGCATTGGAGAACTGTAGTAATAACAATTTATACAAGACCAGACGGAACAACAAATCTATAAAGATATTCCTATTCACACTGTTTTTACGGTTGTAGACAGACTGTTCTAAATAACTTTATAATTTTCTTTTCTTCAATTGTCACTAGAAAATCTATATTAACATCTGAAACATTATTTGTGAAATAACAGTTCTTAATGTAATGACTTCCTTTCAAAAGTATTTCCTACCATCATGGAACAATATCCAAGGGAGATAACTACTCTCAGGTCTAACCACTGACCTCAATCTGAGTCACATCCCTTGACATAAAATTAACCAGAAAGACCAATACATTTATACTGTTACTAATTTTAGCAAGACCAAAAGTCTGTTAGTAAGACAAACTATTTGATAAAAGAGAATGGACACAATGCCATAAGCATGGAGGGATCAATCTATGGTCCCAATAGTAGCTGGGTATGAGATGTTGTATTGTATTTTATCAAATATTTTACGGGCAACAATTAATGTTGGATAAATGAAACATGAACATATTTCATGTATTCAGCTTCCTCCATAAATATGAGGTAGGATTTATTATGTGAGTTTTTAGAGAGAATTCTGTAAAGCTTCTTTGGCTAAACATTGTATACAGATATTCTTACCTCACACTTTGAGAATATGACTCAAATTTAAATGGCTCTTGAACATCAGACTCTGCAACAGCAAGAGGAAGATTGCGTACAAATTCCCGATATTGACTGCCTGGTTCATAGCACTTGGTGGCTTCACACAATGTGCTATACTGGAATACAAAAACAAAACCATTACCATTCTAACAAATATAAATAATGACAACAAATGCAGCATGACTACTGCATATCAAAGAACTTAAAAGAAGTAAAATTACAGCTTATTACTAAATACTTACTTATGAGTTGAAAGTTATACATTTATATGTTGATGCTGAAAGAAGTTGGTGTGGGGTGGGGTGGTGAGTGTAGGAAAGAACTCCATGACTTGAGACACTGGAATGCCTACACTAACCTAGAAGATGAAGTTACTAATAAATAGTTATACTAAATCAGGTAATAAATAAATTGTCCTCAGTAATCTGGAAAATGTACCTGATTAATGAAAATGTTGGACATTTATCCTCCTTGTCTCTGTGCCATGCAAACGGAAGAAAAACTACCTGTTCTTTGCACAGACAGGTTCAAAAGTTTCAACAGGTATACCGAATGCTATGTCTAATTTACGAACAACTTTATGATTAAGCCTTATGCATACACAGGCATGAAAGAAAATCCTTGCATATCATAATAAAATGTGATACTCGAGTTTCTGTTGAATACAGCAACTGATATAACAGACACAATATATGACAAACAAAAATTTCACACAGGATCTTAGTATTACCAATCACACCATTGTTGCTATGATCAAAGTCTGTACTACAGATGACGCCTGTGTTATTTATAGACTGAGTCCAAAACAGGAATAAGAAATAAAACTAGAAGTTAAAATCAGAGGAACAAAAAGTGCCAGAGATCCAAAACTTTTTTCTAAAACTTACTTGTATAGGTACTGCAGATGAAACTGTCTGGAGAAGTTGGAAATAATCTATTGTAACCTGAAGAAAATAAAATAGTATAGTATGCATTTTAGCATCAATGTTTGATTTTAAAAAATTATATTAAGAAAGATTGTACCAATAATGCATTCATTTATCAATCTTTAAGTATAAGTAGCTTGAAAGAAATACAATTAAAGCTACAAAGGTACTTCTTTAAACTACACAATGATGGACTGATACCTCACTATCAAAAGAAAATATTTAGAAGAGCCTGAATGTTCGCTCCTTTGATCATCTTAATTGCAGAGTACTGAAATCATCTCAGATTCTCGAGAAATTCCAGCATTTTGATACCAATGTTGGTAACCAAATTATTTTCCTATTATGTTGCAGTTAACATGTTCACAAGTACAGTAATAAAACCTTCTGTCATGGTGTCTGACTTCGAATCTGTTACACTTGTCCCTACTCTTAAAACACCCAACCCTGCCGACACTAAAACAGTATACAGTAGTTTAATTTATTTTCAGGGGTATCAGTTTTCTTGGTTTTTGTATTTTAAAAAATATACATTTTCATGGATGCCTAAATCTGTGGATTTGCCCCTGTCAAAATGTGCCTTTTTAGAGGTGTATAATTTCTGTGGATTACAAATACCCAAAAGAAATAAATACAAAAGAACAAAACTTTGACAACAACAAAAGGTGGTTACTTGAATGCTGTTTGCAGATGGAACCAACTTAACCATAAGTAAATATGGAGGTCTTAGTTTTCATCAGATCTTTAAATTTATGGTTTGGAGCAACTATGAAACCCACAAAAAATTCCACATTTATAAGGTCTGCTTTTCAGTGCTAAGAGGCAGTTTCATAAGATTGTAACCACTTTATCAATGAATTCAACTCAAATACTGTCAAGATATACCTATATGCCAAGTTTAATCCATAATATTTTGCTTCATAAAAAAAAACTATTGATCCTTATTTTCATGTATTGTCCAAGACCTATGGGCCACAATATCAGACCTGCCAACCCTGATGAGACCATCTCGGCAAGGCAGTTAATTTTTTTTCCAAAAGTTTGACCAGTTTTCAGTAAGGTGTAACAAAATATCATAAACTGCTACTGTAAAGCTGGAAAATGTATTTAAAAGTTAGGTATTTGAAACATGCAGCAACAGTAAACATTATGTTCAACTGAAAAGTTTGTAAAGTACATGTAGACTTTATTTACCACTAAGTTGCACAAACTTCAGTTCCAAACCCTATGCAACTCAATGGCTTGTTGCTATCTCTCAACCTGATGTAATTCTTGGAATTTTTTCCATTTCACATGACAATGGCAATCATATCTCCTGTCACAAGACATACTCAAATTGGCATGTGATGTCCAATAAACACAGTTGTGTGCCTTCCTGCTTTTATTCACAAGAATGTGAATATTCCTCCAGTGTTGATTATTAATACTTTTAAGAGGCTTATTTTCCCTGTCATCTTCAACATGCATCGCCATTTCAAAAAAATTCTTTAATCAACAGTATGATCATGCAGACACTCTGCATGAAAAAATGAATGCAGTTTAAAGAGTCTGAGGTAGTACTGTAAAGTTAGTCCGGTTCCCTGGCTGAGTCAACTAATTCTAATTTTGAACCCAGATCCAAATCAAATGCGAATGACCGAATTATCCAGACTTTTTGGCAACAATCATTTTTTCATAGTTTTTGCTTTTATGCTGTAAGTCCGTATTTTAAGGGTCATTTTTTTAAGAATTTTGGCAAAATCACAGGGGTTGGCAGGTCTAGCATAACAGCAACACTGAATAAGTTAAATCACAATGAACAACTGCGATGGAATATTTCTGGCTCATCTTTTCGTACTATATCTTTAAGTTTCACTTGCGTATTGCATCAATGTTTCCTATATGAATATTTTGCTGCATTTCTTTGACAAGATGACTACTTTAGAAAACTAAGTTTTGTTCACTGCAGGATGAAAATTACTCCATATACACATAAACTTCCTAAGCAGCAGCATGTATTACAGCACATTTTCCTTCATACAATTTCCAATATGTAAACATGAACATATTTGCTGTTTCAATTGCTTACAGCTATAACATAACAGAACAATTAACAAGCTTGTTTTTAAATATATTAAAATCCCTAGATGAGGGGATTTTAAAGCAACCTATCATCAACTTATGAACACCATTCTCTTGAGCATACCTGAATGGATTTGAGTTCATTTAGTCAGGCAGCAAGAAAAATGAATGGAAAAGGCTATTCCACACATGAAACATGATTACTTTGAATGCCACATGATAAATCTGACCCATGTTTAACTGCCCTCTATGTAGATAATTTAAATTTTGGGACAGAAACCATCTTCTTTCACAGTGACTTTGACGTTTGGCCAATTTACCAAAACTGAACAGGTTTCTTCCTTCCCCTAAGTGCAAGCCAGCCACAAAATATGGTCCAGGTCTGCGGTTTAAAACTAAAGTTACTGTGCAGAAGCCAGTAATTCTTTCAATAAGTGATCTTAATCTTTGACCTTATGACCCCAAAATCCATAGATTTCTTCCTTACCCCAAGTCTTCTGCAAAGTTCTGTTGACCACTGCAATGTAGAACTAATGTTATGCAATCTCAGCATTGGAAGAAATTTCCAAAGAAAGCAAATATTTCAGTAAATTATGTTTCTCCAAGAATACTTATCTCACCACATTAATGTTAGGAATATAAGCTTCATTATCTCTCTAATCCAGCAATTCCAAAAAGACAAAAATTTCAGCCTTTACATCTATATAGCATATAGTCAAAAGGAATACAAGTCTTACTCATTACATCCCCTTCACCTCCCCCACCAGCCTGAGTGATACTCATATCTGCGGGGCGGTGCAGGAGGGGTCAGGATAATTGGTCCATTTGTTTCACCACCAAACTAGCTTCTAGTCAACCAGACTACTTTCCCACTTTTATGGACAATGCTACAATAACTTCTATGCCAATGGCCATGTTAAATAGCAATTTGGAATCACTGCCAGACAAAGAGACATCCACCCTCCAAAGCAATGGTGAGGAAAACCCAACTCTAAGGATTCATGCTCATTCCACAATGAAAAGGACAGAATTTTGTTTTAAGACAGCAGTGGAAGAAATGTATAAAATCTGAACTCCATCAGACTGCCAACCTCCTCTGTTTACAAGCCATAACTACAAGGTCAGGGCTTCATTAGATGTTTTTTTTTTTTTGCAAGATCTCTTAGCTGTCTTTCAGACAGAATCTGTAATCCTGGGAATTCACAAGCCTTCATTTCAGACATCCTGTGCTGGGATTGCACACATCTGGATATATACAGCAATGACATTCCAAGTGTTGATAAGAACAATGAGGGAGTACACAGAACCTGCTGTTCCATAAACACAACCTCAGAGTATCTGAGGCAAATTCAAAACTGGTGTGGAATATGATGGTGATGTTATCAGTGCTAGACCCAGCATTTTCAGCAATATTTTGCTTAACAAAAAATGGGGAATAAGCATGCTTGTGAGTTGACAGTAAGGTAGCTCACCTCTTCATGGCAGATGCCTTTACAGCTTCATTGGATCTTGATCTAAGACTGGGTGACATGTTTCTACATTATCAGAGCCTCATCAGTCACTGGCTTCAGCTCATAGCTGTTGTTTGTGGGTTGTATTGAGGATATATGAAAGCATGTAGCACAAGATGTTCCCCTCCAGCAATCCTAACCTACTCCTCCCCATTTTCATCCCCAACAGTGTCTGCCACAAAGGAGAGATGTTAACAGGAAGAGGGAAAGATGACAGTATCCTTCTCAACAACAGCAATCTTGACTGCAACAGCACTTCAGATGGCATCACATGTTTCAGCAAAGAAGGCAATTCAATAAGACAGAAAGGAAACAATGTTTCTCTTTCCACAAGCCTCCCAACAAGGACTCTCTAGCTTCACCACTCATGAAGAATCTCCTGGTAAGTACCCAAATGTGCAATTTCAGTCATACCTGAATCAACCTTTTCCATAATAACAAATGGTTTATCCATGTAATTTCAAACAGGCAATGGATTTCATTTATCCAGCCCCCTCCCTGCTCACGCTCATGTTCTTAAAAAGCATTCGAAAAGATCACATCAAGCAAAATCACTAATGGAGGAAGTTGCGTTGTTACTCTCCAAAGAGACAGTTATGAAACATTAAACCCCATAACAACAACACCACCATTACATCAACTGGCCTTATGACTAGGTGAGCTAAAAACTTGATGGTTAGTTTCAAATGACCTTGACATTTTCTGAGAATCACACAGAGGGTAGAGTGCATCGATATGAAAGGCTGAGCTGCTGAATCAACACAGGATGTCAGCTATCCCTCCAACAGTTTGGGAACTATGACCATACAGAAACACTTTAACCGAAAACTTGATTTCCGATGATCTTGACCTTGTCTGAGGATCACAGGGTGTGTAGGGGCACAACAATATGAAAAGCCAGAGCTGCCTGATTTTATAGTCATAGTATGAGGTATGGAAATTATGACTATATAGAGAAACTTGAAGAAAAAAAACTTTAAAAAATGATCTTGACCATGTGTGTGTGTGTGTTTGTGTGTGTAAATGTATGCTCAAGACGTTAAGCATTTATGCAAACAGCCAAAACAATAGCTTAAAAGAGTTCCTTTCTTTTGTGCTTCAGTAGTGGGTTAATGTGGCAGATACACCTGACACTCAAGCAGAGTTCTCGTCAGATATATGTTATATGGCATGTTCTGTATGACTTTGTCTCTTAATCATGATTCTGAAATGCGTAATTGTACAATTCCAGAGTAGTGAAGCAGTTCAAAGATGACTGTTCTACATGCCTGCCTAAGGTACAACTAAATCTGAATGCCCTACCTTTTTGACAGTCTCATCACAATGGCATATTTGTTCCCGTATTGTAGCCAGAATCTGGCTTTTGGTCTTTTGTAACTCCTGCTGTCTGTTGCTGGCCTCTGCTATACAGGCTTTATATGTTGTCTCTGATTCTGCTGCCTAACAACAACAATAAAAAAGAGAGAAATGTAATTAAACTTCGTTCAATAAACGTCAATTTAAACAAAAATGAAGTTGCAACAACATCATGTACTCTTTATGGCCCTAATAATGAGATTAAGTATCCCAGAAATATATATAAATGTATCATCTTGCCTGGGACAATATCACTGCAGCCCTATTAACACATGACTGAACCCTGACCTTAACATTTCCTCTGCTGACTAGTAGACATGCCTACCCAAGAAAATGTTTTTGAGGGACGCCACCACCAAAAATGAGGGACAGAGCATGAAAATGAGGAACATAAGAATGTTACCATGAATAAACAAAATAAATTCTCTCAAAACATCATTAAATACCAGTAATGCATATTTACAATAAATATTTATGTATAAAACCCAGTACCCACCTATTTACAATATATACAAATATACAAAATTCAAGTCCAGGAAAGATCTTGAAGTTTCCTTGATCATTGCTTCCATCTGTAGAAATAGTGAATGGGCAATTCCACATTCTTTCAGCTATTTTTAATGTAGTATTGGCCGCTATTTCTTTAACAATAGCGGTTCCTTTTAATCTACCACAGTGAAATTATTTAGCAATGTCAGAGTCACTAAACATAATTTTATTGAAAATTAACAATTACAGATGTTGCAGAAAGCATTTGTGTCTGCATTTTTTCCTGGCTTTATGAATTCATACTCCTCAGTGTGATCTTTACGAAAATACTGTAAGCGTTTTTTTTATGTAAGCTTTGAATCACTGTCATTGATATCCAATTGCTTTCAGAAGCCATGAATTTTTTGTCCAGAATCAAAAACAACTAATTGTAAACAGAATGTAAAAGAATCTGTGAATGTAGATTTTTGTATCAGAACCACCTCAGATCACACAGGTTTGTAATGGCTATTTTAAACCATTGCGCACGTGCAGATTTGATCATTTCCTGTTCTGGTTGGTGATAGCATATTTTATGACATGGAGATTTTTTATCCCCACTTTTGCGGATTTTCAACACTAAATGCGTATTTGCAGGATGCAAAGGCAAATTCGGGCATTTTGCGAGACTAATACGCAAAATGCGGGATGGCAGGCATGTCTGTGACTAGTGACCAACCTAATATACATTCATGTATAAAAGAAGCTGTTGTTGTTGTGGATTTAATGCCATTTTTCAGCACATGATAGGCTATACATGGCAGCCAGTATATCTAGTGGAAGAAGAACCCAGGAAAACCCATGGAAGAAACACTGACAAATGGGAATCTACTGGCAAGCTTTCTCACATACCCCCATTGGCCAAGGTTAAGACTCAAACCCACACAGAGGTGAGATGTCAGTGATCTGTAATGGTGAGAGCTTTAGACTATTCTACCACCAGGGCCCCTTGATATAGCTCTAAACAATTTACCATAAAACTAAACAATTCAGCCTGTGACCATGACCTTTGGTGCCTTGATCAATCATCCCCAAGGATGTGCCATGTGCACCATTAAATCTAGTTAGATGTATTATGCCTATTCACACACAACATAATACAAGTTCCCACATACACTCACCCCAAACTGAACACTAATTAAATTATCCTTTCACCTTTCAATATTCACACCAGAAACAATATTGATATCACAGGGTAACAACATTTGATGAAAATTCATCCATGGCAATAACAGACAGTACTGCTAGATCCAACCACAATGTATTTGTAAAACATGTATGCCCCAACTGCAGACAAGTCCAATTAAAGAAAATTTTAAAAAATTAGAAAAACTGGAAGTACTGCTGTAATTGCATGAAAGTCTAATCAGGTCAACTACATATGCATATAAGCATGCATACTAAAATTCATTTCTCTGCCTTAAGTTATATCTGGTTAATCATGCTAACAAGGTTTTTCATTGAAAAAGCATTTAAATTTTTAAAAATGTGTCAAAAAAATAGAAAATCTGTAATGACCTAACAATCAAAAAGGTCATGCATAAATCAACAAAAATAAGCCTTCCAAAAATTTCCTTTCTCTATCTTGGGTGATTTTTATTATATGCTAACATGGTCTTGTGAAAAAAGTCAAAGACCAAAAGTTAAAAATGTGTGTGAAAATAAAATTAGAAAATTGCTGTACCATAAGGAGAGTCTAATCAAGTCAGCAACATAAGAAAACAAAAAAGGCTTATGAAATTTAATTTCTCTACCAAAAACAGTTTTTGCCTAATATACTAGCAAGGATTTTGTGAAAAAAAAAAA